>JAXIVJ010001058.1:0-156216 GCA_036785665.1 Chirona hameri | reverse complement strand
AGCATCCGCATTATGTGCCCGAGATTGACAGTTTTAGTCAATTAGACCGTTAAAGCTGAATCGGCCTCAGAAGTCCGTGTGGGGAGGTCTCGTTGTTCCTGTCGCTCCTGACCTGATCCCGGCCAGTCACGTTACGGCACAGCAATGGTGGGTGGGGTACACTCGTTGGTACTGGGGAGGGGGGAGGAAAAAGACACTCGTCCCCATGGATATCACTACTGAACCGGTCCGAGGCCGACCGGCGGAGCTCGGCCCGCTTTCAGTGTCGTGGGTGACTGTACCGGACGGACGGCCAGCCGGCCGAACTGGTGTTACACAACACACACAGCTCCTCCCGCGGGAGCCGGTCTCACTGTGCCGAGCAGCGCAGCGTCGCACACGCACCGCACCGCACCGCCACCGCACCGCACCGCACCGCACCGCACTGCAGCACCGCCACCGCACCCGACACCGCACCCGCAACCGCACCGCACCCCCACCGCACCGCACCGCACGGCCACCGCACTGCCACCCGCACCGCACCGCACCGCACCGCACCGCACCGCACCGCACCGCACCGCACCGCACCGCACCGCACCGCAACCGCACGCACCACGCACCGCACTGCACCGCAACTCCCGCACCCGCACCGCACCGACCGCCGCACCGCACCGCACCGCACCGCACCGCACCGCACCGCACCGCACCGCACCGCACCGACACCGCAACCCCACCGCACAGCCACGCACCGCACCGCACCGCACCGCACCCCGCACCGCACCCGACCCACCGCACCGCACCGCACCGCACCGCCACCGCCACCGCCACCGCACACCGCACCGCACCGCACTGCCACCGCACTGCACCGCACCGCACCGCACTGCAACCGCACTGCACCGCACCGCACCGCACCGCACCGCACCGCACCGCACCGGGCGGCCGCCGTCATTTCCGCAGCACGCGGTGGCTCCAGGCTTGACCGCCTCACGTGTCACCCGCCAGCCGAGCCGACGAGATGTTAAAACACATGACCAGAACCGCGCCGGAATTTACATAATTCCGTGCAAGGTGACCGCAGTATAAGGTATGCATGAGAACACCTGTCGTGAGTCCGGGTTTGTTCGCTCCGCATGACGGTTGCGAAATATGAATCGAGTATGCGGCATGTTCAGCTTCCTTGCCATTCAACACACCAGTGGTTTGCAAATGTCCTGGACTCTCATTTACAGAGCCAAAGGTGCCGTCTGGAACGCCTTCGTGGTGGTTATGGGCATGATGTCCGACGGTTTTGTCAAAAGCAGGGGCAAATTAATGTGACAGGCAGGTGGGTATGCAAACTATGAACTCTGAATGTCTTTACCGTCTTATGTGTGACGAGACATTGAGTCCAGGTTTGAAGTAGGCACTTCATACCACACTTCAATCATACGCTGGGCGTGCCCTGTGTTGGTCTTAAACTCACTTGTTCCAGGCCTGTATATGTTTTCGCTACCAAACGTGACCTATACACAGCTAAGTATTTGCGTAGGTATGTCATCACTGAACCTTGGGGACCAAAGTAAAGGCCGGTTCACAGCGCAGGTGAATGGGCCAACTAGGTCATGTGAACTACAGCAAACAGTCCGGGGATATGGCTTATTTGAGACGGACAAGTCATGGCGGTCATGCAGCCGTCACACATTAGATACGCGTGACGAGCATATCTGGCCGACTTTGAGAACACCGGTCACGGCGAACGTCTAGAAGACGAGCACTTAGACGAGCATCAGGGGTTCAAAGTAATTTTGAAAGGCGGCGTTATTCGGCTGTCAAGTAGTTCTTTTACTAGGTTAAACCGAATCGCATTAACCCAGTTTTGATGGGTACGGTGTCAAAGCTTTTGAGTAATGTTATGAGCTATTGCATAAGCATTGAACAGGCTACGAAATAGGAGAGGAATTCGGTGTAAAGTGTCCACCCGGGAGGAACGAAAAGAACTTCGATGTACATTTAACAAAATTGGCTGAGAGTGTAAAATATTGTCCTTTTTTCTTGACAGAAATCTGGAAGATTGCTCATGGCTAAGTGCTTCCGGAAAGTATGGCAGTTTCGTCCGTCTAATTTTATAGTTTTCAGGTAGTTGGTCACATATAATCTTGTTGAAGCATGTGGAGAATCCATTGGACGGAGATTGCCAAGGTGGATATACCAAATGACTGTCCATGGCCAAAATGGATCGCCTCTTGCCTCACTTCCCTCGAGTCTTATCAGCTGATGCAATCGGACAATATCGCCTTAACTGAGCTATAAACATACCAGTCTCCGAGATCCAGGTCTAGAGAAGGCAAACTTATCATCTTTTGAACATAAAATATTACGTACTTCTGGCGGTTTTCTACCTAAATATGAGTTGCGAGATCGTTGATATCTACTGTCGTAAGTCAGCGAGCAAGTTGCCAGTCAAAGTTGCCAGTCAGAGGTTAAATGCATGCATTATGCGTGACACAGGTGTGAACTTCATATCAGAAATCCAGCTGAAATACGGTAGCATATAACATACATATTATACCATGCATACAAGTCAGCACACAATAGAAATGTCACACCGGCCTATGTGCTATCACCAATCTACGTGCTGCTCAAAGAACAGCACGTAGGCTTCGTTGCTGACGACAGTCCGCTGCGACAGACCGGGGCGTACTCTGCTGTCGTACTCGTGCCATTGGCCCGAGTAGGGATGCCGGCAGTAGGCGGTGTAGTGGCCCGAGTACAGGGAGCCAGAGAGGTTCGCCACCCCGTACAAGTTGTACCTGCAGGTGGCCTGACCATCTGCGTAGGGTGAGAGATCGAGGCCACTGAGGGGGAAGTCCACGGTGCAGTTGAGCTTGCCCAGGTAACGCTCCATCACCGGTGAGAACCGCTTCAGGTGCATCACAAGGATGCGCGGAAACTTCTGTATAGAGGAGTTCTTGGTGCACTTTTGGCCGCTTCTGACATTGGGAGCAGGTCGGTTTCTCGTCTCCATCCAGCACCTCCTCCTTGTTGAAGAGATCGAGGGCAGGCCTGCAGACGGACCTGGCCCATCTTGGCTGGGGATGGGCAGGCTGAGGTCCCAGAACGGGTCGAACCTCACGGACGGGTGGCCACACACGGTGCACTGCAGCGTCGATTTGAGCTGGCCCACAAACAAGTCCGTAAACTTGGAGTTGTCGAGCCGCGTGAAACCGTTTCCAGGATTCCATGGCCTTCTCACTGTCACTGAGTGTGACGTCGATGTTCACTGCGATTGGGTGAGGGTGGCGAAATGACCCGATTGACGTCCTCGTGCAGCCCCTCGAGCAGATACCGGAGAAACTCATGAGCGTCGTGCTGTTGATTGCCGGCGTAGCGAGGCGCGAACTGCTGTAATTGCTCCTTGAATGGTGCTACTGATAACACGCGCTTGGCAACTCACCTCTCTTCCATAGATTTTGCATGAGACTGGCGAACGCCCGCGCGAGCGCGCCCTTCATACTGGAGGTGGTGTTGATGTCCCTCGGCGTAGTGTTCATGCAGGATGAAGTTGTGCAGGGCCTGCGTGTTGCTCAGACACTGCAGAACTGAGCTCATGAAACAGGTATTGCCTGTATTTTGCAGTCCGGTGAGGCCGGTCTAGGCTGTCGTGCTCGGCAGTGGCGCTGGCTGTGCTACTGCTGGCCTTCGTAGTCTGTGCGCCGGCGCTGGCCTTGACGGTCCGCGCGTCTCCCCACGCTGTTAAAACCAGCAGTCGAAAGGATCGAGGTAGCATTACCTCGCATGATGGCAATGACAAGCCGCTGCCAGAGCCAATTTGTCTCCCGGCGATCACCCGAGATGCTGATGAGCCTCGCGCCAAGCTCTCTGATGAATGCTCTGGTGGAAGGGCCGCAAACGCCTCCGGTCTCAAATGCCACTGGTTCGAATTGGAATCGCTGGGTCAAGGTCTGCGTATTTCCGTCTTTTTTCCTCGCTTCTGCGTCTCGAGCGGCTTCTCCTGCAGTTGTTGCGGTCAAGGTCAGGTGGGAATCGGCGAATGTATTGACACAGGTGGCGTCCCACAGCAAGCTCTTTCCACGGGAGTACGGGTAAACGGTCATTCCGTCAGGCCGCGTTGCCGTCGCCGCGATCTACGCCGGTTGGCTCCAAAATCGAGGGAATGCCAGCAGACTGCAGGGCTCGCCTGATGATGTCGTTCAGCGTTGTGTGTCGTGGATGGCGTCCAGCACTGAAGCGACAGGTCAAGGCGTGGTAGCCCTTGCAGTCTGCAATGGCACCGGGCATCTGCACTGGTGAGGGCTGCATACGTCGGCTCCCACACGCAGCGATATCGAGACGCGCAGAGTCTCTGCATCGAGTAGTGTACCGAGGTTGGCTGACGGCACAGCATGCAGCCAGGCGCCGCTCTCGGAGGCGCTGACGGCCAGAAGGCGGGCTCGGGCAAACTGATTTGCCTCAGAGCAGGGTGGTCTTGTTGGCGCTGCGGCGAGCACAGCGTCCCAAGATCTCTGTTGGTTCTTCGCGATATCTTGAGGGGGAGCTGATTACCTGCTGTAGTGTGCCAATCATTGGTCGCCGTTGTCAGCTCTACTTTCGGTGCTTGCTGCGAGCCGGGCTGGCAACATGAAGGCGATGAGCTGGTGACAGTGATGGAGAGATGCCACGTAACTTGTGTAAAGCAACATCTTCGGTCCGGCGGAGCCCAAGGCCCCCGTATCTGGTCGGCAAGACTGCTTGGTCCCAGCTGTGTTCGTCGAACCTCACGTTGGTCAAGCTAACGAAGGCCGACTTCAGTGCTGCATCGAGAGGGCTGCAGTCAGCTCTGGTTGCCGATATACGGGAGCTGCTCTTAGGATGTACTGAAGCTTTTGGCAACCAGAGACAGTTGCGCAGAAGAAGAAGGCCGAGGTGGGGGTCCAGGTGCTGAAGGTCGCTCCACCATACGCTCCAGATCTGCCAGCTTCTTGGACATCACCACACCGGCAGCGGCGTGTGTCAATGGTGCCTCGAGCACAGAGAGCTCCGAGTCTCCCAGCACTGTAGCTTGTGGGACGATCCGGTGGAGCCTTTCCAGGGTGCAGAGCCTGTCTGATTCTGGGATGCTGCCCGGCGTGACACGGTGTTTGGTCCAAAACTCCAAAACTCCAAAACTCCAAAACTCCATAATTCCAAAATACAAACAGCACTAAAAAAATCAAAAAATTCCCAAATTCAAAAATGTACAACCATCATTCGGACCGGCCCATAGTATTGTCCCCGCGCATATACCGAATAATCTTAGATTGGCTGTATCTTAATATCCGAATAACCGAAGGTTGGTTGTATCCAAGGGGTTGGTTGCACCATTGGAATAACACTATTCGGAATTTTGGAGTTTTGGAGAGTTTGGAGTTTTGGGAGTTTTGGAGTTTTGGAGTTTTGGGGTTTTTGGAGTTTTGGAGTTTGTTTGGAGTTTTGGGAGTTTTGGAGTTTTGGAGTTTTGGAGTTTTGAAGTTTTGGAGTTTTGGAGTTTTGGAGTTTTGGAGTTTTGGAGTTTTGAGTTTTGGAGTTTAGGAGTTTTGGACCAAACACCGTGTCACGTGGCAATAGTTGGCCCCAAACCCCCAAACGCCCCAATCGCCCCAATCTCCCCAAACGCCCCAAACGCCCCAATCGCCCCAAACGCAAAATCCTTCGTGAAAACGGCTAATGAGGGGACATGTAAAGCATACGTGAAATGTTCGAAATAAGGTCACATGTCAGGTCACGGTCAGGTGAAATGTCAAAATCGAGGTATTTGGGTTGATTTGCTATACTTTATATTTAAAGCCGTATATTGCAACTATTATGGCACAGAGTGCTCTCAGAGGCATAATACATCTTCCGCATAAGGGAAATTGAGATTGTAAGCAAAGGTCAAGGGCAGGTCAGAAAATATATCTATTGGCAAATAGTGTTAAACTTTAGACTACGAAACGAAAGTCTACGAAAGTCATGCGACACGTGTTGTAGGTGTTATATTAACACGTATAATTTGATAGTAGTAGCCATTTTCACAGCCTGACCCCATATAATGGGCCTTAGGTGAAGTTCAGGTCTAGGTCAGGTTGCATAAGGTCAACTTTTGAAATTGATTAATATAAATAAAAAAGTAATGTTTCTAGACTAGTTTTGTCTAGTAAATACAGTGGTGACATTTATTTGCCTGCATCTGGTAATTAAAAGTCATACAATGGTATTTGGGTTGATTTTCTATCTTTCTATTTAAGTCAGGAGCCATCAATCGTTTTTTGTCTGCCTCTTACCACTGGCCTAATGCAGCCTGTCAAAGCCAAGTCATGCAGATCGAAGCTAAGTTGGCAAGAACACTGCCAAGAATAGCCAATATATGTTGGGCCTTGAGCTGCCTACTGAACACATTTCGCCCAGAAACGCCAAGAACACTGCGCTAATAAAGTGCGCCACAGCTTCCTCAGCTTGTGACGTCAGTGGTAGTCTTTGACCAATGCATTCTGAAATGATGACATCCCCCGGCTTCAACACTGATGTACGTTTTGATATTGCGACGATTGCGACGATTGCTGACTATTCCTTGATTTCCATGTCCATATATCTCAAATGCTTCCAGATTGGTCAAGTGATTCGTCAGTACCTCTAAAACATAGAGGAAGGTGGTGACCAACGAAGGCAATATACTGAGGCTGTTGCTTTTCTGCTGATCAGTTCAGGGTAATAGAACAACGGGTAGAACATTCCAGAAGGAATGTAACGCCCAAATGAATTAGACAAGATATAATTTTTTGGGTAATTGTTTTGTCTATTATAAACTAGCTAGGGTACCCGGCGTTTGCCCGGGAAATTAAGTACCTGGCCGGTGTCTCGGGACCCAAAACACACCCATGTGGCTTACAAACCCATAAGCCAAACTTGAAAAAAATACACGCTACCGGCCGTTCTATAATTGGAGCATTGAAACAAAGGCCGACAGTCATGAATATAATTTCAGAGTGTTCTAAATTTGTATTTAGATATATCTCACTATGCCATCAACAGATACTGACCCCGGGCACTATGGTTGGAAACTTGAGCATTGAAATGCATTTCAATGCATTTGAAACCAAGGCCACAGTCGTGAATCTAAATTTAGTGCACTCTGTCAGCCAATACTGCAGTAATTAGTGCTCTAATTTCATATTTCTCCCCACTATGCCACCAAGGTCAGTCTCCTGCTATGCCACCAACTGATACTGGCCCCCACAGGCAGGCCATGGTCACATAAATTTCAAACTGGGGCACACCAATATCCAAAACACCCCTAGGAGGCTTACAACCCATCAGCCAGATAAAAATGAGGCATGCTGTTCCAAATTTGGGCACACAAATTCCAAACTTGGGCACACTGAGAGCCAAAATACCCCTAGGTGGCTTACAAATCCATCAGTCAGACTTGAGAGAAAAAATACATGCTACCAGCTGGTCAATAATTGAAGCATTGAAACCAAGACCACGGCCATGCATCTAATTTTAGAGCGTTCTAAATTTAGGTTTCTCTCCCCACCATGGTCACGAATATTGTTTTAGTAGTAATCTAAATGTATATTTATCTCCCACTATCCTACCAACTGATACTGGCCCCCTCTAAATTTATATTTCTCCCCCTGATACTGCAGTATAAAATGGCTGCAGAATAGTGCTAACCCGTCCGGTCGGCTGGACGATTACAAGTCAAGTGGTGGTGCAAGCCAGTGATAGACAATTAGGGATTGATAACCCGTACTACCCGTGACACAACCCGTCGTACCTATAATACGTTGTTGTACCCGTCAAAACCTACGGTGCCCGACATATACCCGTGGTACCCCGTTGTGCCTCTGTGGAACACGTGATAAACCCGTTATAGCCGGTGCTCACCCATTGTACCCGTGGTGCACCCCTGGCACCTGTTATACACCCGTTAAGCCAGGGAAATATTCACCCCGGCTCAAGGGCGTATCCAAAGGGGTACCTGGACACCTGCGGGTACCCCCTTGGCTGAGGGGCCCAAATGTGACAGTCACCCACTCATACACCATTCCACTCGTCAGCCATGATATTGAACTAATTAGCTGCTCTCTCCTGGATGGTGGTACCCACACCAAAAGAAGAGCACGTGGACCTACCCCCCCCCCCCCCCCCGTACCCATCCCCCCACCAGCCACCATGCATCCATGCTTAACCATGTTGATCACTATATCTCATTATGTCCCAATTATCTGGGGTCTCCTGGATGAGGTTGACCAGTTCACCCGTTAATCCGTCACCCCATTGTTTTTTAAAGGCAGCTCAGAAGCGGAGTAATGCCGATCCCCTGAAAGAAGCGCCCTGTCTAAATGTCCATGTGCATAGTGCATATTAACTCGCGAGTTACTGGGGTATATTTCATAACGCAACTTACTGGGGGGGGGCTATTTTTTGCCCCCCCCCCCCTCTGATCTCCGGAACTACTGGACCGAATCTAAAAATTCAAACGGCATTCGATAGCCCTGGGAAATTTATCGAGGGAAACATAATATTGTTGACCTCGGGGTCACCGATGACGTCACAGGTCAGGTCAAGTACAAAATGTTTGACCGTGTCAAAAGGTCTCGATGGATGGAATTGTCGCGCAAAATTGCGATATTAAACGCATACGCTGTCGATAAATCGGTATGATTCGTCTGTCTGACACTTCTAAGTACCTTTCTAAGCTGTTTATTATCTTGGGTCAGGTCAAGGTCATCCGAGGTCATGAGGTCAAACTGCAGATTACGGTCATTAGGCGTTGTAACACATGTTTATGGGTTTGTTTTTCGTCTAGAACGCGAAAAATGGCCTTAGAACATTGTTTGTTCAATACAAATAGAAGTAAAAAGCAAAAATGGAAATACGTTTTTTATGCATAGTAATGCTGTGAGAAGTGGTCGATTTTTGTCATTTAAAGGTCATAACTCGGTCATTTTAAAAGATATCGACTTTAAATTTGGTACACATATTCACCGCATACATCTCGATCACATATCTTCCGGTTTTTGGATAATTCTGATTTTTTCTTGAAAATTTGGTAAAAACAAAACAAAATGTATTTGGATTTCTCAAAATTTTGAAGAAGAAAAAAATCCGAGATAATAGTTTGATAGCCCGGTCGATTGTCAGTAGTTTGATTTAAAATAACTTAGTTTATCTCAAATATCTTACCTTTGACAGCGTTTTCCGCAAACCATTATTGTGCAACAAAAACCGAAGAACATGACGTCACTCTGACGTCATTCCCAGTTGACCTATCATAGCCACATATTTTTACTTTTGCCAACATATGTAGAATTGATGTAAGAGAAGGTACTGCAAGTTTGGTGACGATAACGGTGTTCGTTTAGGAGTTATTGCAAAATAACGGGAGGGGGGCAAAAATAGCCCCCCCCCCAGTAACTCGCGGGTTAACTGGGATAACTGATAGTAATATAGATGAATGTCACAAAAGCGCAACATATGAAGAAATTCGGGCCCACTAAATACGAGTATCATTGCGTTCTTAACTAATTCCACGCTTTCACAATTTACTTCAAAACTATAGAGGTCCGATCTGGATGGTAGTGATACATAAACCTGCCTGCCATCATGCTGATTCAGTGAATGTATGGTTTTTGGGTCCACCACCAAGGGTTTTCGAGTCCATCGCTTTCAAGCGGTTTGAATTTGCCCTTTATTATGTAGATTAAAGGTATTGTTTGCTATCAATAACTTGTATTTCCATATATTATACTAGTGCTAACCCGTCCGCTCTGCTGGGCGATTACTGGTGTCAAGTGGTGGTGCAAGCCAGTGATAGGCAATTAGGGATTGATAACCCGTACTACCCGTGGCACACCCGTCGTACCTATAATACGTTTGTGTACCCGTCATACACCCGAGGTATCCGTCAAAAACCTACGGCGCCCGACATACACCCGTGGTACCCGTTGTGGCCTTGTGGAACACGCGATAAACCCGTTATAGCCAGTACTCGCCCATTATACCTGTGGTACACCTATGCCACCCGTTATAAACCAATAAACCCTTGACAACTCCACCCCGGCTTAGCATATATTTATATTTTTTTTAAGAATCTCTGGAACGGAAGATCCCTATAAAATGAAAGGATCACTGTTGGCACGAACGTGACAGTCACCCACTCATACACCCTTCCACTCGCATCCATCACATTTAACTAATTTCCTGGTATCTCCTGGATGGTGGTACCCACACCAAAAGAAGAGCACGTACACCCCCCGCCTCCCCACCATCAATCCCTTCACAAAGCATCCATGCTTGTTGATGTGTTGTTGATGCTTGTTGATGTTGATCCATCTATGTTGATCACTATATCTCATTATGTCCCAGTTATCCGAAGTCTCCTGGATGCAGATACACGCATCAATACACGTACCCGTGATCACCCCCCCCCCCCCCTCCCCACCCATGGATAGCTAATCTGATAGCTATGTTGATCCATGCAAAGAGGTTGACCAGTTCAACCATTAACCATGCAAAGAGGTTGACCAGTTCACCCATTAACCATGCAAAGAGGTTGACCAGTTCAACCATTATCCATGCAAAGAGGTTGACCAGTTCAACCGTTATCCATGCAAAGAGGTTGACCAGTTCACCCATTATCCATGCAAAGAGGCTGACCAGTTCAACCGTTATCCATGCAAAGAGGTTGACCAGTTCAACCATTAACCATGCGAAGAGGTTGACCAGTTCACCCATTAACCATGCGAAGAGGTTGACCAGTTCACCCGTTATCCATGCAAAGAGGTTGACCAGTTCACCCATTAACCATGCGAAGAGGTTGACCAGTTCACCCATTAACCATGCGAAGAGGTTGACCAGTTCAACCGTTATCCATGCAAAGAGGTTGACCAGTTCACCCATTAACCATGCGAAGAGGTTGACCAGTTCAACCGTTATCCATGCAAAGAGGTTGACCAGTTCACCCATTAACCATGCGAAAAGGTTGACCAGTTCAACCGTTATCCATGCAAAGAGGTTGACCAGTTCACCCATTAACCATGCGAAGAGGTTGACCAGTTCAACCGTTATCCATGCAAAGAGGTTGACCAGTTCACCCATTAACCATGCGAAGAGGTTGACCAGTTCAACCGTTAACCATGCAAAGAGGTTGACCAGTTCAACCATTATCCATGCAAAGAGGTTGACCAGTTCAACCGTTTTCCATGCAAAGAGGTTGACCAGTTCACCCATTATCCATGCAAAGAGGTTGACCAGTTCACCCATTAACCATGCAAAGAGGTTGACCAGTTCAACCATTAACCATGCAAAGAGGTTGACCAGTTCAACCATTAACCATGCAAAGAGGTTGACCAGTTCAACCGTTATCCATGCAAAGAGGTTGACCAGTTCAACCGTTATCCATGCAAAGAGGTTGACCAGTTCAACCATTAACCATGCAAAGAGGTTGACCAGTTCAACCATTAACCATGCAAAGAGGTTGACCAGTTCAACCATTAACCATGCAAAGAGGTTGACCAGTTCAACCGTTATCCATGCAAAGAGGTTGACCAGTTCAACCATTAACCATGCAAAGAGGTTGACCAGTTCAACCATTAACCATGCAAAGAGGTTGACCAGTTCAACCATTAACCATGCAAAGAGGTTGACCAGTTCAACCATTAACCATGCAAAGAGGTTGACCAGTTCACCCATTAACCATGCGAAGAGGTTGACCAGTTCAACCGTTATCCATGCAAAGAGGTTGACCAGTTCACCCATTAACCATGCGAAGAGGTTGACCAGTTCAACCGTTATCCATGCAAAGAGGTTGACCAGTTCACCCATTAACCATGCGAAGAGGTTGACCAGTTCAACCGTTATCCATGCAAAGAGGTTGACCAGTTCACCCATTAACCATGCGAAGAGGTTGACCAGTTCAACCGTTATCCATGCAAAGAGGTTGACCAGTTCACCCATTATCCATGCAAAGAGGTTGACCAGTTCAACCGTTATCCATGCAAAGAGGTTGACCAGTTCACCCATTAACCATGCGAAGAGGTTGACCAGTTCAACCGTTAACCATGCAAAGAGGTTGACCAGTTCAACCATTATCCATGCAAAGAGGTTGACCAGTTCAACCGTTATCCATGCAAAGAGGTTGACCAGTTCACCCATTACCCATGCAAAGAGGTTGACCAGTTCACCCATTAACCATGCAAAGAGGTTGACCAGTTCAACCATTAACCATACGAAGAGGTTGACCAGTTCAACCATTAACCATGCGAAGAGGTTGACCAGTTCAACCATTAACCATGCAAAGAGGTTGACCAGTTCAACCATTAACCATGCAAAGATGTTGACCAGTTCAACCATTATCCATGCAAAGAGGTTGACCAGTTCAACCGTTATCCATGCAAAGAGGTTGACCAGTTCACCCATTATCCATGCAAAGAGGCTGACCAGTTCAACCGTTATCCATGCAAAGAGGTTGACTGGTTCAACCATTAACCATGCGAAGAGGTTGACCAGTTCACCCATTAACCATGCGAAGAGGTTGACCAGTTCACCCGTTATCCATGCAAAGAGGTTGACCAGTTCAACCGTTATCCATGCAAAGAGGTTGACCAGTTCACCCATTAACCATGCGAAGAGGTTGACCAGTTCAACCGTTATTAATGCAAAGAGGTTGACCAGTTCACCCATTAACCATGCGAAGAGGTTGACCAGTTCAACCGTTATCCATGCAAAGAGGTTGACCAGTTCACCCATTAACCATGCGAAGAGGTTGACCAGTTCAATCATTATCCATGCAAAGAGGTTGACCAGTTCACCCATTAACCATGCGAAAAGGTTGACCAGTTCAACCGTTAACCATGCAAAGAGGTTGACCAGTTCAACCATTATCCATGCAAAGAGGTTGACCAGTTCAACCGTTATCCATGCAAAGAGGTTGACCAGTTCACCCATTATCCATGCAAAGAGGTTGACCAGTTCACCCATTAACCATGCAAAGAGGTTGACCAGTTCAACCATTAACCATGCGAAGAGGTTGACCAGTTCAACCATTAACCATGCAAAGAGGTTGACCAGTTCAACCATTAACCATGCAAAGAGGTTGACCAGTTCAACCATTAACCATGCAAAGAGGTTGACCAGTTCAACCATTAACCATGCAAAGAGATTGACCAGTTAAACCATTAACCATGCAAAGAGGTTGACCAGTTCAACCATTAACCATGCAAAGAGGTTGACCAGTTCAACCGTTATCCATGCAAAGAGGTTGACCAGTTCAACCGTTATCCATGCAAAGAGGTTGACCAGTTCAACCATTAACCATGCAAAGAGGTTGACCAGTTCACCCATTAACCATGCGAAGAGGTTGACCAGTTCACTCATTAACCATGCAAAGAGGTTGACCAGTTCAACCATTAACCATGCAAAGAGGTTGACCAGTTCAACCATTAACCATGCAAAGAGGTTGACCAGTTCAACCATTAACCATGCAAAGAGGTTGACCAGTTCAACCGTTATCCATGCAAAGAGGTTGACCAGTTCAACCGTTATCCATGCAAAGAGGTTGACCAGTTCAACCATTAACCATGCAAAGAGGTTGACCAGTTCAACCATTAACCATGCAAAGAGGTTGACCAGTTCAACCGTTATCCATGCAAAGAGGTTGACCAGTTCAACCGTTATCCATGCAAAGAGGTTGACCAGTTCAACCATTAACCATGCAAAAAGGTTGACCAGTTCAACCATTAACCATGCAAAGAGGTTGACCAGTTCAACCATTAACCATGCAAAGAGGTTGACCAGTTCAACCGTTATCCATGCAAAGAGGTTGACCAGTTCAACCGTTATCCATGCAAAGAGGTTGACCAGTTCAACCATTAACCATGCAAAGAGGTTGACCAGTTCAACCATTAACCATGCAAAGAGGTTGACCAGTTCAACCATTAACCATGCAAAGAGGTTGACCAGTTCAACCATTAACCATGCAAAGAGGTTGACCAGTTCAACCATTAACCATGCAAAGAGGTTGACCAGTTCAACCATTAACCATGCAAAGAGGTTGACCAGTTCAACCGTTATCCATGCAAAGAGGTTGACCAGTTCAACCGTTATCCATGCAAAGAGGTTGACCAGTTCAACCGGTATCCATGCAAAGAGGTTGACCAGTTCACCCATTAACCATGCGAAGAGGTTGACCAGTTCACCCATTAACCATGCGAAGAGGTTGACCAGTTCAACCGTTATCCATGCAAAGAGGTTGACCAGTTCAACCGTTATCCATGCAAAGAGGTTGACCAGTTCACCCATTATCCATGCAAAGAGGTTGACCAGTTCACCCATTAACCATGCAAAGAGGTTGACCAGTTCAACCATTAACCATACGAAGAGGTTGACCAGTTCAACCATTAACCATGCGAAGAGGTTGACCAGTTCAACCATTATCCATGCGAAGAGGTTGACCAGTTCAACCGTTATCCATGCAAAGAGGTTGACCAGTTCAACCATTAACCATGCAAAGAGGTTGACCAGTTCAACCATTAGCCATGCAAAGAAGTTGACCAGTTCAACCGTTATCCATGCAAAGAGGTTGACCAGTTCAACCGTTATACATGCAAAGAGGTTGACCAGTTCAACCATTAACCATGCAAAGAGGTTGACCAGTTCAACCGTTATCCATGCAAAGAGGTTGACCAGTTCAACCATTAACCATGCAAAGAGGTTGACCAGTTCAACCATTAACCATGCAAAGAGGTTGACCGGTTCAACCGTTATCCATGCAAAGAGGTTGACCAGTTCAACCGTTATCCATGCAAAGAGGTTGACCAGTTCAACCATTAACCATGCAAAGAGGTTGACCAGTTCAACCGTTATCCATGCAAAGAGGTTGACCAGTTCAACCATTAACCATGCAAAGAGGTTGACCAGTTCAACCGTTATCCATACAAAGAGGTTGACCAGTTCACCCATTAACCATGCGAAGAGGTTGACCAGTTCAACCGTTATCCATGCAAAGAGGCTGACCAGTTCAACCATTATCCATGCAAAGAGGTTGACCAGTTCACCCATTAACCATGCAAAGAGGTTGACCAGTTCACCCATTAACCATGCGAAGAGGTTGACCAGTTCAACCGTTATCCATGCAAAGAGGTTGACCAGTTCACCCCATTAACCATGCGAAGAGGTTGACCAGTTCAACCATTATACATGCGAAGAGGTTGACCAGTTCACCCATTAACCATGCAAAGAGGTTGACCAGTTCACCCATTAACCATGCAAATAGGTTGACCAGTTCAACCGTTATCCATGCAAAGAGGTTGACCAGTTCAACCGTTATCCATGCAAAGAGGTTGACCAGTTCACCCATTAACCATGCGAAGAGGTTGACCAGTTCAACCGTTATCCATGCAAAGAGGTTGACCAGTTCACCCATTAACCATGCGAAGAGGTTGACCAGTTCAACCGTTAACCATGCAAAGAGGTTGACCAGTTCAACCATTATCCATGCAAAGAGGTTGACCAGTTCAACCGTTTTCCATGCAAAGAGGTTGACCAGTTCACCCATTATCCATGCAAAGAGGTTGACCAGTTCACCCATTAACCATGCAAAGAGGTTGACCAGTTCAACCATTAACCATGCAAAGAGGTTGACCAGTTCAACCATTAACCATGCAAAGAGGTTGACCAGTTCAACCGTTATCCATGCAAAGAGGTTGACCAGTTCAACCGTTATCCATGCAAAGAGGTTGACCAGTTCAACCATTAACCATGCAAAGAGGTTGACCAGTTCAACCATTAACCATGCAAAGAGGCTGACCAGTTCAACCATTAACCATGCAAAGAGGTTGACCAGTTCAACCGTTATCCATGCAAAGAGGTTGACCAGTTCAACCATTAACCATGCAAAGAGGTTGACCAGTTCAACCATTAACCATGCAAAGAGGTTGACCAGTTCAACCATTAACCATGCAAAGAGGTTGACCAGTTCAACCATTAACCATGCAAAGAGGTTGACCAGTTCACCCATTAACCATGCGAAGAGGTTGACCAGTTCAACCGTTATCCATGCAAAGAGGTTGACCAGTTCACCCATTAACCATGCGAAGAGGTTGACCAGTTCAACCGTTATCCATGCAAAGAGGTTGACCAGTTCACCCATTAACCATGCGAAGAGGTTGACCAGTTCAACCGTTATCCATGCAAAGAGGTTGACCAGTTCACCCATTAACCATGCGAAGAGGTTGACCAGTTCAACCGTTATCCATGCAAAGAGGTTGACCAGTTCACCCATTATCCATGCAAAGAGGTTGACCAGTTCAACCGTTATCCATGCAAAGAGGTTGACCAGTTCACCCATTAACCATGCGAAGAGGTTGACCAGTTCAACCGTTAACCATGCAAAGAGGTTGACCAGTTCAACCATTATCCATGCAAAGAGGTTGACCAGTTCAACCGTTATCCATGCAAAGAGGTTGACCAGTTCACCCATTACCCATGCAAAGAGGTTGACCAGTTCACCCATTAACCATGCAAAGAGGTTGACCAGTTCAACCATTAACCATACGAAGAGGTTGACCAGTTCAACCATTAACCATGCGAAGAGGTTGACCAGTTCAACCATTAACCATGCAAAGAGGTTGACCAGTTCAACCATTAACCATGCAAAGATGTTGACCAGTTCAACCATTATCCATGCAAAGAGGTTGACCAGTTCAACCGTTATCCATGCAAAGAGGTTGACCAGTTCACCCATTATCCATGCAAAGAGGCTGACCAGTTCAACCGTTATCCATGCAAAGAGGTTGACTGGTTCAACCATTAACCATGCGAAGAGGTTGACCAGTTCACCCATTAACCATGCGAAGAGGTTGACCAGTTCACCCGTTATCCATGCAAAGAGGTTGACCAGTTCAACCGTTATCCATGCAAAGAGGTTGACCAGTTCACCCATTAACCATGCGAAGAGGTTGACCAGTTCAACCGTTATCCATGCAAAGAGGTTGACCAGTTCACCCATTAACCATGCGAAGAGGTTGACCAGTTCAACCGTTATCCATGCAAAGAGGTTGACCAGTTCACCCATTAACCATGCGAAGAGGTTGACCAGTTCAATCGTTATCCATGCAAAGAGGTTGACCAGTTCACCCATTAACCATGCGAAAAGGTTGACCAGTTCAACCGTTAACCATGCAAAGAGGTTGACCAGTTCAACCATTATCCATGCAAAGAGGTTGACCAGTTCAACCGTTATCCATGCAAAGAGGTTGACCAGTTCACCCATTATCCATGCAAAGAGGTTGACCAGTTCACCCATTAACCATGCAAAGAGGTTGACCAGTTCAACCATTAACCATGCGAAGAGGTTGACCAGTTCAACCATTAACCATGCAAAGAGGTTGACCAGTTCAACCATTAACCATGCAAAGAGGTTGACCAGTTCAACCATTAACCATGCAAAGAGGTTGACCAGTTCAACCATTAACCATGCAAAGAGATTGACCAGTTAAACCATTAACCATGCAAAGAGGTTGACCAGTTCAACCATTAACCATGCAAAGAGGTTGACCAGTTCAACCGTTATCCATGCAAAGAGGTTGACCAGTTCAACCGTTATCCATGCAAAGAGGTTGACCAGTTCAACCATTAACCATGCAAAGAGGTTGACCAGTTCACCCATTAACCATGCGAAGAGGTTGACCAGTTCACTCATTAACCATGCAAAGAGGTTGACCAGTTCAACCATTAACCATGCAAAGAGGTTGACCAGTTCAACCATTAACCATGCAAAGAGGTTGACCAGTTCAACCATTAACCATGCAAAGAGGTTGACCAGTTCAACCGTTATCCATGCAAAGAGGTTGACCAGTTCAACCGTTATCCATGCAAAGAGGTTGACCAGTTCAACCATTAACCATGCAAAGAGGTTGACCAGTTCAACCATTAACCATGCAAAGAGGTTGACCAGTTCAACCGTTATCCATGCAAAGAGGTTGACCAGTTCAACCGTTATCCATGCAAAGAGGTTGACCAGTTCAACCATTAACCATGCAAAAAGGTTGACCAGTTCAACCATTAACCATGCAAAGAGGTTGACCAGTTCAACCATTAACCATGCAAAGAGGTTGACCAGTTCAACCGTTATCCATGCAAAGAGGTTGACCAGTTCAACCGTTATCCATGCAAAGAGGTTGACCAGTTCAACCATTAACCATGCAAAGAGGTTGACCAGTTCAACCATTAACCATGCAAAGAGGTTGACCAGTTCAACCATTAACCATGCAAAGAGGTTGACCAGTTCAACCATTAACCATGCAAAGAGGTTGACCAGTTCAACCATTAACCATGCAAAGAGGTTGACCAGTTCAACCATTAACCATGCAAAGAGGTTGACCAGTTCAACCGTTATCCATGCAAAGAGGTTGACCAGTTCAACCGTTATCCATGCAAAGAGGTTGACCAGTTCAACCGGTATCCATGCAAAGAGGTTGACCAGTTCACCCATTAACCATGCGAAGAGGTTGACCAGTTCACCCATTAACCATGCGAAGAGGTTGACCAGTTCAACCGTTATCCATGCAAAGAGGTTGACCAGTTCAACCGTTATCCATGCAAAGAGGTTGACCAGTTCACCCATTATCCATGCAAAGAGGTTGACCAGTTCACCCATTAACCATGCAAAGAGGTTGACCAGTTCAACCATTAACCATACGAAGAGGTTGACCAGTTCAACCATTAACCATGCGAAGAGGTTGACCAGTTCAACCATTATCCATGCGAAGAGGTTGACCAGTTCAACCGTTATCCATGCAAAGAGGTTGACCAGTTCAACCATTAACCATGCAAAGAGGTTGACCAGTTCAACCATTAGCCATGCAAAGAAGTTGACCAGTTCAACCGTTATCCATGCAAAGAGGTTGACCAGTTCAACCGTTATACATGCAAAGAGGTTGACCAGTTCAACCATTAACCATGCAAAGAGGTTGACCAGTTCAACCGTTATCCATGCAAAGAGGTTGACCAGTTCAACCATTAACCATGC
Source organism: Chirona hameri (assembly GCA_036785665.1). NCBI lineage: Eukaryota > Metazoa > Arthropoda > Thecostraca > Balanomorpha > Balanidae > Chirona > Chirona hameri. The sequence goes on along the minus strand of JAXIVJ010001058.1, from coordinate 137,207 downwards.
AAAGAGGTTGACCAGTTCAACCATTAACCATGCAAAGAGGTTGACCGGTTCAACCGTTATCCATGCAAAGAGGTTGACCAGTTCAACCGTTATCCATGCAAAGAGGTTGACCAGTTCAACCATTAACCATGCAAAGAGGTTGACCAGTTCAACCGTTATCCATGCAAAGAGGTTGACCAGTTCAACCATTAACCATGCAAAGAGGTTGACCAGTTCAACCGTTATCCATACAAAGAGGTTGACCAGTTCACCCATTAACCATGCGAAGAGGTTGACCAGTTCAACCGTTATCCATGCAAAGAGGCTGACCAGTTCAACCATTATCCATGCAAAGAGGTTGACCAGTTCACCCATTAACCATGCAAAGAGGTTGACCAGTTCACCCATTAACCATGCGAAGAGGTTGACCAGTTCAACCGTTATCCATGCAAAGAGGTTGACCAGTTCACCCATTAACCATGCGAAGAGGTTGACCAGTTCAACCATTATACATGCGAAGAGGTTGACCAGTTCACCCATTAACCATGCAAAGAGGTTGACCAGTTCACCCATTAACCATGCAAAGAGGTTGACCAGTTCAACCGTTATCCATGCAAAGAGGTTGACCAGTTCAACCGTTATCCATGCAAAGAGGTTGACCAGTTCAACCATTATCCATGCGAAGAGGTTGACCAGTTCACCCATTAACCATGCAAAGAGGTTGACCAGTTCAACCATTAACCATGCAAAGAGGTTGACCAGTTCAACCATTAACCATGCAAAGAGGTTGACCAGTTCAACCGTTATCCATGCAAAGAGGTTGACCAGTTCAACCGTTATCCATGCAAAGAGGTTGACCAGTTCAACCATTAACCATGCAAAGAGGTTGACCAGTTCAACCATTAACCATGCAAAGAGGTTGACCAGTTCAACCATTAACCATGCAAAGAAGTTGACCAGTTCAACCGTTATCCATGCAAAGAGGTTGACCAGTTCAACCGTTATACATGCAAAGAGGTTGACCAGTTCAACCATTAACCATGCAAAGAGGTTGACCAGTTCAACCGTTATCCATGCAAAGAGGTTGACCAGTTCAACCATTAACCATGCAAAGAGGTTGACCAGTTCAACCATTAACCATGCAAAGAGGTTGACCGGTTCAACCGTTATCCATGCAAAGAGGTTGACCAGTTCAACCGTTATCCATGCAAAGAGGTTGACCAGTTCAACCATTAACCATGCAAAGAGGTTGATCAGTTCAACCGTTATCCATGCAAAGAGGTTGACCAGTTCAACCATTAACCATGCAAAGAAGTTGACCAGTTCAACCGTTATCCATACAAAGAGGTTGACCAGTTCACCCATTAACCATGCGAAGAGGTTGACCAGTTCAACCGTTATCCATGCAAAGAGGCTGACCAGTTCAACCATTATCCATGCAAAGAGGTTGACCAGTTCACCCATTAACCATGCAAAGAGGTTGACCAGTTCACCCATTAACCATGCGAAGAGGTTGACCAGTTCAACCGTTATCCATGCAAAGAGGTTGACCAGTTCACCCATTAACCATGCGAAGAGGTTGACCAGTTCAACCATTATCCATGCGAAGAGGTTGACCAGTTCACCCATTAACCATGCAAAGAGGTTGACCAGTTCACCCATTAACCATGCAAAGAGGTTGACCAGTTCAACCGTTATCCATGCAAAGAGGTTGACCAGTTCAACCGTTATCCATGCAAAGAGGTTGACCAGTTCAACCATTATCCATGCGAAGAGGTTGACCAGTTCACCCATTAACCATGCAAAGAGGTTGACCAGTTCAACCATTAACCCGTTAGCCCATTTACATTTTGTTCTTCTAAAGGCAGCTCGGAAGCGGATTACTGCGATCTCCTGAAAAAGCGCCCTGTTTAAATGAGCATGTGCATTGTGCATAGTGCATATTAACCCGCGCCGTGCCAGGGGGGTGTTTAACCCCCCCCCCCCCCCTTTAGGTTTTTGAGGATAGCGGAAAAACGGTTACGCGCAGCGCGCCGCCGTTTTTGGCACAGCTGTTCGGGCATCAATTGCTCACATTATGTAAAAAATAAAATACCTCGGGTCATCTCAGGTCAGGCCACCAGACCAGGTCACATGTCCCACCTCCAAAAACAACTTGTGGTCGTACCACAGTCACAGTTTTTGGATGATCGGTTTTACACTTACAGGATTTCATAAGGTCATACATATTTACAATTCGTTTATCTTGGATTTTGTATATCAGCGATCTAAGGTCGGGTCAATCTCGTGACCTCCCCCATTATAAGTCAATGGGGAAATATTCAAATGCTTCCTATTCCAAGGATACGCAATATATCAGTCTAGTTCCTTCTGGATCAAGGTATTATAGGCCATTCTTGATGACCTAGGCGCCGTTTTTGTTCAGTGACCCCCACAGGGTCAGCCGAGGTCATCCGAGGTCACCAACAGTTGTATGTCAATAACTCTCGACATAATGACGATAGATAAGTGAAACCGACAGCAATGTGTTTGTCTCGTCGAGGAACGTCTTCCCATATGAAATATGACCTACTTGGGTCACCACTGTACCTTGACCTGAGGTCATTTTTTTTAGTTGACCCAACTTAGTCAACACTAATATGAATCGAAGTGCCTTGACGAGACAAACACGGTGGCATCAAAATTATTGCCTTGTCATTATTAGGTAAAAGGGTAGTCGTTAAAAACTGTTTTGTAAAAATTAGCCTTTTTGACATTTGATGAGCTCTGTAGCCTTAACTATTGACCTGAGCTAAAATCTGAGGACACCTTGTCGATTACATGTTTCAAGAACTTTCCATATTGCTCTTTTCCGTTTGTTCTTAGCTATCATAGTTCCTGTGATATCTGGGGGTTTCTGGAGCGAAGTCCTGAAACTGAGTTGACCTTTGATGACCTCTGGTGACCTCAATATTGGCTTTAGGAAAACAAATATTTGAAGTACTTTCGAATGTGCTTGTCGAGAGCTTTCGATCTCTTTTTTCGCGTCTTCATAGCCTTATAATTTTCGAGTTAGAAGGGGGGAGAGTGTCTACCCCCCCCCCCCCCCCCCCCCCGGCACGGCGAAGGTGGCGCCGATCACCGGCTCGGCGCGGGTTAACTGGGATAACTGGGACTTTTTAATTCGTGGCGGATAGACAGACAGACAGACATACGCTTATCAAATAGTAATATAGATCTGTATTTATTTATTTCAATTCCAGCAAATATAAAAGTAGTAGTCGAAGTAGTGTATATTTCAATACCTGTTGTAGCATTTGGAAGCGGTCAGCGGTCGTTCCGACATTGATTAACGCCTAAGCCCATTTAATCACTTTGCGCCCGAAATATCGAAAAATGGTAAATAGAAACGTCGTCCAAGGCTTGTAGCTATTTGATCCAGAAGTCGGATTTAAAATATATATTATAGGTTACGAGCCAGCTTCGTCTGAAAATAATATTGTTATCATGGGAACCCTATGGTGTAGTAGGTTGTTAACGCCCAAACGCCCGAGTGCTGCCAACCGTTACTGGTGGGAGTTGGATCGGTTGGCTGACGCAATTCAGAAGCAACTACTGCCGGCTGTCGGCATACGGGAAAAGATGGATTCCATTTTCGAACCAAAAAAAAACTAATTTTGGAACGAAACATAACTCATTTGGACATAACAACGGCTACGCCTAACGAAGATGATATCAATGACTCGGATTCGGCCAAATCGTCGGATGACTCTACCTTCGTATGGGGTGTTCCATCATGCGCCATAAACGACGCAATTACGCAGGATGCACGGTATAACTGGAATGTGAATGTTCATGCTGAATTAACCGTATTTTCTACTATTTAAAGTAGAACTCTGAAAGTACCAGAACAATGAGATCGACTGTCCTGACAGTCGATCTCAGACTCAATCCATTGAAAATACACAAGCACCCCGACTCCCACCCCCAGGGGAGCAAATGTCTGACTAGATAACTGGTATATATTTTTTCGTCGGCAATATGGGTGAAACTACATTATTGAGAATCAAGAGCTGAAACGCAACTGCTAATTTTTTTTAAAAAAAATACATACATGCTGACGTGATGAATATGATGATTAAGTGAACAATGCATCTGAAGTGGTTTTGACGATCAGTATTTCGAAGGACATGATCGCTTAGTAAATTTGCCCAGGAATAGGTAGCCATAGGTAATGATTTTTACTGGCATTTTGACCCCCGAGTACTTCATGGGAAGAAGCATTTTGTCCCCGACCTTACCCATATGGACAGAACACTTTACCACCCCTGGTCTTCTGTGAAAAAATAAAGCAATTTTCTGGAAAATTTCGAGTTATATCGAATTTAGTGACGTCACTACACACGAGTTTTACACCAAAATCAGATAAACTTTGCCAGGCCGTAGAAATGCCATATTTAGAGCAAAATGCAATCGAAAAACGTCAACAGATAGAAAATTGCAAGGACTACAACCTGCTATCTCGGAGTTGGGAATTTTTTGGGTTTTGAATCCCAAAAATTAAAAAACGTTTTTTTGGGTGGAAAATGCCCACCAAATATAATTTTCAAAGTTTTTCCAAAAAGCCGGAATATATGTCAGAGAACCGCATATGGGAAGCTAATACTAAATTTCAGATTGATATCGCTATTATTGACTGACGTATGGCATCTAAAGTTTGGGTAACTCATGACGTCATAGTAACCGGCGCACTGCAGGGGGTTTGCGCCGAACACGAACTGCAGGGGGTTGATTTCCGCCCCCCCCCCCCCGTGAGATTTCGAAAACTACGATACGTAGAGGCAAGCGAAAAAAGACGTTTGATAGCTTGATACAGGTGCTATCGAAAGTATTTCAGTATATTTTTTAAGTCAGGTCAAAATTGAGGTCACCAGAGGTCATCAAATGTCAAATTTGCCAGTTTTCCCTGTTTTAGGACTTCGCTCCAGACATTCCCATATATCTCGGGAACTATGCTAGTTAGAAACAAACGGGAAAAAGCGATCGCCAACCATTCAAATTTGCAATGGACAAGGTGTCCCAAAATTTGATCTCATGTCAATATTTTAGGCTCCAGAGGTAAAAAAGGGGAAAATGCTGTTTTTTTTGCAAAACTGTTGTTCGCTTATAACTTTTACCTTAAGAAAGATAACGGACAACTGTTTACACCATTGTGTTTGTCTCGGCAAGGCACTTCGAACGATATACATGGTGATCTTGTTAGGCCAACTTCAAAATTTGACCACAGGTCACGTGACCTTGACCTGAGTTCAAGACCCAAGTAGGTCATGTGGTCATGTTGCATATAGGGAGACATGTCTCGACGATACAAACACATTTATGTCGGTTTTACTTATATATCTTCATTATGTCGCGAGTTATTGACAAACAAGTGATGGTGAACTCGGATGACCTCAAATGACCCCATAGGGGTCACTGAACACAACTTACACTTGGATCATCAAGAACATCCTATACTAACATGATCCAGAAGTAATTGGACTAATAGCATGTATTTTCTTGAAATAGGAAGCATTTTAATATTTCCCCATTGACTTATTATAGGAGGTCACGAAATTGACCTGACCTTAGATCACCGATATCAAAATTCTGAGATAAACGAATTGTAAGTACTTATGGCCTCATGACACCCTGTAAGTTTAAAACTGATCGGTGAGAAACTCTGGCTTTGGCAAAACTGCAAACGTTTTTGGAGTTGGGTCACTTGACCTGGTCTGATGACCTGACCTGAGATGACCCGAGGTCAATTGTTTTTCAAAGTGTGTGCAATTGATGTTCTAATAGGTGTGCCAAATCCCGGCGGCGCTGCGCGCCGCCGTGTTTTCGTTATCTGAGAAAAACCTCAGGGGGGGGGGGGGGGGGGGGATCACCCCCCCCCCCCCCCCCTGCAGTGCGCGGGTTAAACAAAAAATGCGTTTTTGGTCAGATACAGACAAATAAATTGCACCACTGTATTTCGGAGACAAAACTGGTCTAGAAACATGCCTTTTGTATGTATATTTATCAATTTAAAACTTTGACCTGCAGTGACCTGCTCTTGATCTGAACTTAACATGAACTTTACGTAAATGAAGTCAGGTGGTACAATGACTATCACTATCGAATTATACGTGGAAAATAACTCATAAAACATGTGTTGCATGACTTTAGGAGATATTTTAAGCGACATTTTAGTGACATTGTGTGACCTGACCTTGACCTTGGGCAACAATCTCACTTTATGTCATGCGGGATGTGTATCATACCTTTGGCAGCATTTGGGTGATCATCGTCGTAATCGAAGGCTTTGGATGGAAAATATGGCCCATAAGCTCAAATACGTCGATGTTGACCCTTGACCTGACCGTGACCTGACATTTGACCTCACTTTGACATTTTTTAGTATGCTTTAGATTCATCTCATTGAGTTCTTTCGATTGCCGCCTTGCGCGTCTCGCTGCGATCATTGGTTCGGAAGATAACCAGGGGGCGCTTAACGCCCCCCCCCCCCCCCCTCCCCTCCAGTCAAAGGCATTCGGCTGAGACCCCAGACAATGCCGGGTTAATTGGCTAGGAATGTCGTGCAAAGGAAGAAAAACGCATGACAATTTCCCAAAAGCGTGGCATACGTGGTTTTTCTTAGGGGCGTGACATCATCGATTCTGAAGATTTTGGCGCATAGACATTTGTGGCATGGTTTGTAAACGGCCTTTTAACATTAGCGAAGGAGTAAGGAGCCCCTTCGCTGTCAAAATAGGAGCGGCTTAGGAGCATAATGTTATTTAGATAAGTTGGAGACTTTGAATCGGTTTTTATTTCAAAGCATGTTTTATGTAAATCGGCTGGGTAGAATTCTTGATATAGTCTTTCAAAAATTGCGAGTTATTATTGATTTGTATAGGGGCAAGGGATTCTGCGTCCTGAGCCCTGAGTCACCAGCCCTGAGTCAGATTCGGTCAAGTCGCCGGATGACTATTCATTCTTATAGGGCTTCGGTTTGACCTTGATTTGTTTCGCCACTTTTCCAGCTAGTTAGTTGCCCTCATGTTTTGTAGACTTTTCCTAGACATGTGGCATGTGCATAACTTTACTACCTCAGTGCCTTTGCTGCATCTGCGAGTCACGAAACCTGGTGAGAAAGATTGGCTAACGAAGCCAGGCCCGCTGTTGGTTATAAGTCTCTTCTTGTTATGCAGTGTCTGCACTCTGCAGGATAATAATGTCAATGTCGTGGTTGCGCTCCTTTACGCGTATTCATGTTCAACAAAGTTGCCAGGTGATTAACTGAATGCTGACTGAAATCCGTTAATTACATTGAATTTATCTCAATGTCCACTGTCCTGACTTTTGAGTTCTGAGTCAAATTAAAATGTGAAAAAGTGGCAATTGACAAATAGAATCATCCAAATTAAAACAGTATTTGAATTTCGCAATATTATGGGGTTGTGCTTCTTGGCGACTTCTATTTTCAACTTTTCAAGGTACTTTTCTGGTTATCACTTCTACGTAGACATTAAGTACATTACTGGCTTGTTAACCAAAAATTGCTATTTTTGTAGCACCAGCAGATAAACAGTAGAAACAGGTAGATCCACCCATGCTATTCATTGGATACAGCTTATTTTCTACACCATTTTAACTGAAAATTAGCACAATTATTTGTTTTGAAAAAATTGCTCGGCCGGCTGGCGGACGGCTGCTCACATTTGGCCACAGCTGTGGACACTGCGGCTGTGGTGCCACGGCTGTGGGGTGGATAGGCCAAGGAAAAGTACAGCAGTGTAGAACTCTAGCTGACAGTCACCAATACCGCTGCAGCTGGCATCCCTCTGTGCCCGGCACCAGGCTGGGGCTAAAAACTGGCTCCTGCACAGGTCTGGCGCTCCGCCCTGTGCAGCGTGGGATGGCCATATAATGACCAGCGTGTGCAGCGACCAGGGACAGCTTTTTGCTCCGGAACTGCGGTGGCGATTGCCATCAGTGTGGGTGAAGGTCGCATTCACCACGCATAAAGGTCAGGTACGCCGGTCAGTAGGGTTGCCGGGCGATCTCGGAGCGTCCGGCGGTCCGTGGAGCTGCCATTCGGTTATAAACAATACATGTTAGAGTTTAATGTAATGTAAGGGAATTCAACGTTTCCCTTCTGGGCTCGTAACTTACGTAAAGGATGTCACGGGATGAAGGGGATGGTAATGGAAAATTGTTGGTCGTTGATTTTCAACGTGAATTTGTCTCCGTGGTCCTGCCAGGATAAAATATATCGTATACCCAACGTTTTGTAGTTTTCAACCTTTTTAGTAATTTGAAATAATTGGTATGTACTATGTATTGCGAAATTATGTATGAATTATATACGTATATATATATATATATATATATATATATATATATATATATATATATATATATATATATATATATATATATATATAAATATATATATATATATATCACGTTTTGTTGCATGTTTACGTTAGTTGCAAAATGCAAAAGCCCGGCCTTCAGAGCCAGGCACCAACGTCAGGATAGCTGACACGTCCAAAAAAGTACATTGTGCTTGACCATTAACAATCAGTACCTTTAGTTTACATTTACGATGTGGTGCATGTGTCATGCTTGACTTGACTGCACGCAAATCAGGCTAAGCTGTGCTTTTGCGTTGCATCACTTGCCAGTTGTTATCACTTGTCAATAACTATTTTGCAATTTTAACGCGTACTGAGAACACCCATTTTTCCCCCCTGAGCCCTATGGTACTTGACAGACGTTAGTAGGTATACGGAATGCAATTTTAGTATGCAGATTACCGGGTGAAATAGGTATTTACCGGGTGAAATAGGTATTTACCGGGTGAAATAGGCATGCTGTTTCCAAACATGGTATAAACATCACGCCGACACGACACTGAACGCCACCTGCCAGCAGACACACAGCGACATCTATACCTACCGATATTCTGACCGAATCAGAGTAGGAATGGAATGGTCTGATCATTTCCAGAATCCGCCTGGTCTGAATCCAGATTCCTTACAAATACATGCATTTTCTCAATGTTTGTCTGCTTCACTTTTATTCATACGGAATTCCAAAGGGCCAGTACATTTAGATGAAGTTATTATGATGGCATTCTAAGTAAATTGATCGGTATACTGACCCGACATTTTAGGTTATATTGCGGTTAAATTCAACTTCCCCTTCTTTGAGTCTTATTGCGAAATGGCTCTGAAATCCATTCAATTCAAACCTATTCGAAAACCTTTTTTTCTCTCTTTCTATCTAAATTTGTGATCCTGCGCAAACAGATTTAAATATAACGGATAAGGCATATATCCAATGAATATATACAAATAAGTTCGTACTCTGGATCGCTATGCACAATAGTTCAGAGATTACTATTTTACTTCAGCTACCTCCGTAATCCTAGGGCACAGAGTCGAAGTCCAAGTGAGTACCTACGTCTACCCAACGCAAGATTGGGTACATTATATTGAATACGTATGTTGAAAAGCAAAACAAAATGATCTACGAGACATTTTACCTCGTCCTAGATCCAGGCTCAGCATACACATGTCTGACCGGGCGATTGCTTTGTCCGGCCTCTTTGAAGCTTGAATGCTGAGATTTGTAGACGATATCTCAACATTTTACCTCTGCTTAAAATGTACCATTGTAATAAGATAAAAAATCAGATGTGATGCAAACGACATTAGAAGGTATACATAAAGGAGAGAAAAGTCCAATGCATGCAAATGCGATGTCCGTTACCTAGTTTGTCCAGATCCTGCGCGTGACTGTGCTGGTTTGTCCAGATCCTGCGCGTGACTCGCTAGTTTGTCCAGATCCTGCGCGTGACTCGCTAGTTTGTCCAGCTCCTGCGCGTGACTGTATGTGTGTGTGTGTGCCGTCAGCTCCCGTGACCGGGGCGTCTGCCGTGAAGCCAGCCAACTATCCACCGTCCGTCGCCCCCCCCCCCCCCCCCCTGCTGATCCAATTGTGGCCCGCCAGCCGTGCAGCAGCGGTAGACGGGCGTCGCTCTCAGACCGAGAGAGTGGCGGCCGGGTGCTCTAGCTGGCGGAAACTCGTCGGTGCTGCTTTGTACCGGCGCATGGCAGTGGCGCCCTCTGGAACTGGACCTCCGCTCCGCCCTGTGTGCTAACGCGACGGGAACAAGTTGGACAGTGGCCGGGCCTGCATTGGAAGCTATCCGTGTGCCTTCGTGTGCGTCGGTGTGGTGTGTGGACCGGGGTCAAAGTCCGGTGTCGGTGTGGATTGTGGAGCGTGGTCTGGTCTGGTTGCCCAGAGCGAGAGTCCTCCGTGCAGTGACGCTGATTCTGCAGGCGAGACATGTTTCTGAACGTGCTGGCTCTGGCAGACAAGGTGCAGGTGGCTGCCAGTCGACACGAGGCAAGCCACCAACAACAGCACAACAGCACAGTATACCTATACAACAGCACAGCAACAGCACAGTATACCTATAGACGTACACATGTGCATAGCGATGGATTTTCACATTGTATCATTACGTAACCAAATATCTGTAATTATTAGTAGGAAGATATTGTATAACCTTATGCTCATGTTATGTGAAAAATATCGAAAGCGAATCCAAATATATTTTCGGCTATGAGCCTTCTTGGGTGGAACTGTGCCCTTGTGCCGCTCCAGTGGAAACAACAGCCCCACTGAAGAAGGCTCATACATATATTTGGGTTCTCTTTCGATTTTTTTCATATAACATGATCACATAACATGATCACATAACATGAGCACATAACATGAGCACATAACATGAGCACATAACATGAGCACATAACATGAGCACATAACATGAGCCCATAACATGATCATATAACATGATCACATAACATGAGCACATAACATGGGCACATAACATGAGCACATAACATGAGCATATAACATGATCACATAACATGATCACATAACATGAGCCCATAACATGAGCACATAACATGAGCATATAACATGATCACATAACATGAACCCATAACATGAGCACATAACATGATCACATAACATGATCACATAACATGAGCCCATAACATGAACCCATAACATGAGCACATAACATGATCACATAACATGATCACATAACATGAGCCCATAACATGAACCCATAACATGAACCCATAACATGAGCACATAACATGGGCACATACATGGGCACATAACATGAGCACATAACATGAGCATATAACATGATCATATAACATGATCATATAACATGATCACATAACATGAGCCCATAACATGATCACATAACATGATCACATAACATGATCACATAACATGATCACATAACATGAGCCCATAACATGATCACATAACATGATCACATAACATAATCACATAACATGATCACATAACATGAGCCCATAACATGATCACATAACATGATCACATAACATGATCACATAACATGATCACATAACATGAGCACATAACATGAGCCCATAACATGAACATATAACATGATCACATAACATGGGCACATTACATGAGCACATAACATGGGCACATTACATGAGCACATAACATGGGCACATTACATGAGCTGAGGTTATTAATCTTCCTGTTGCTACTGATCATTACTGTAAAGCTCAGATTAACGTTTGATAAAATTAAAACCCAAATATCTGTAACCAAATATCTATTCGGGAAGATGAGGATACAACTTCGTCTTTTATGTTCGTCGGCCAAAGCCACATACTGGAAAGGAATACAATACAATATAATTGTCTTAAATACATAGACTGCAGGACCGGTTCGGACCATTTCCAGTTTCTCATCTTACCAAACAGACCAAGCCAGAGAAACATTAAACAATCAATTATTAACCCGCGCCCTGCAGAGGGGTTGATTTCCGCCCCCCCCCCCCCCTCAGGTTTTTCAAAGATAGCGAAAAAAACGGCGGCGCGCAGCGCCGCCGGGTTTTGATACACCTGTTAGGACATCAATTGCGCAATTTTTGAGAAACAAAATATGCTCGGGTCATCTCAGGTCTGGTCACCAGACCAGGTCAAGTGACCCCACCACCAATTTTTTTTTTGCAGTTGTGCCAAAGCCAGAGTTTGTCACCGATCAGGTTGAAACTTACAGGATATCATGAGGGCATCAGTACTTACAATTCGTTTAACTCGGAATTTTGATATCGGTGACCTAAGGTCAGGTCAATTTCGTAACCTCCCCATAATAAGTCAATGGGGAAATATACAAATGCTTCCTATTTCAAGGATATGCATGGTACTAGTCCAATTACTTCTGGATCATGTTATTATAGGATATTCTTGATGATTCAAGTGTAAGTTTTGGTCAGTGACCCCTATTGGGTCATTTGAGGTCATGCGAGGTCACCATCACTTTTTTGTCAATAACTCTCGACATAATGAAGATAGAGAAGTAAAACAGACATCAATGTGTTTGTCTCGTCGAGACACGTCTTCTCATATGCAACATGCCCTACTTGGGTCACCACTTGACCTTGACCTTAGATCAAATTTTTAAGTTGACTTAACAAGGTCACCATAAATATTATTCAAAGCGCCTTGACAAGATAACCACAATGGCGTAAGCAGTTTTCCGTTATCTTTATTAAGTAAAAAGTTAATAGCAAAAAAACGATTTAGCAAAAAAACTGCATTTTTCCTTTTTGACCTCTGGAGCCTCAAATATTGACCGGGGATCAAATCTGAGGACACCTCAGCGATTACAAATTTCACTGGCTGGCGTTTGCTTTTTTCCGTTTGTTTATAACTATCATCGTTTCTGAGATATATGGGAATTTCTGGAGCGATGTCCTAAAACAGGAAAAAACTGGAAAATTTGACCTTTGATGACCTCTGGTGACCTCAATTTTGATCTGACTAAAAAAAAACACTGAAATACTTTCGATAGAACATGTATGAAGCTATCACATAATTTTTCCTCTTCTCGCTACGTTGCGTAGTTTTCGAGATCTCAGGGGGGGGGCGGAAATCACCCCCCTGCAGTTCGTGTTCGGCGCAAAGCCCCTGCAGTGCGCGGGTTAAGATATATAAATATTCCCCATTTACCACAATTACCTACATGTACTGTTGACTGTAATACTATTTTAACTCCACATTGTATGTAGCTTGTTGCATGTTCACTTCACATTGCACATTTATCTTACCATACTAGTTGCTGAGGGAAAATATTGCCCTCCCGTGACGAGCATTCGTAGTATCTAAAAAATAAATAAAGCTATCGGCGTAAAACTTAGCTCTCTTCTTCCTCATCAATTTCACGCCTGTTGTGCCTGAATCAAGGAATTTCTCCGAAATTCTTCTTAGATATAGTCGGATTAGTGCCGTATCTATACACGATTAAGGTGATAGTCAGTCAAATTGTATTAACCCGCCATTGACCGGGGTTTCAGCCGAACACCATTGACTGGGGAGGGGGAGGGGGCGAATATCTTCCCCCTGGTTATCTTCCTAACCAATGATTGCAGCGAGACGCGCAAGCAGGCATTCGAAAGCTCTCAGTGAGACGCATATAAAGCATGCTATACATTATCGAAATCAGGTCACATGTCAAGTCACGGTCAGGTCAAAGGTAAAACTCGAGGTATTTGAGTGTATGGGCCATACCTTCCATATGGGCCTTCGATTGCGACCATCATCACCCAAAGTGCTCTCAAACCGGCCCGGGCGGCGTGCGCTAGGGAGCGATCCCCGGCCGCTCCCAAGTATTACTCGTATTCGTCCGGAAGTAGACAGCTTGCCTGTGAAAAACTGTGCTGACGTGGAGACTGGAACGTTCGTGACACTTTTGGCGCCTACTTCGGAAACTGTGAGTGCGGAATTAGCATAAAATCGCCAAAGAAGCTTTGATTTTCCGACAGACCTCGTCGCGCCAGTGACTGTCTTTGGCGTGCCTGTGGTGTAATTTCTAAAGAAAGACCACCCTCAAGTCATCGGCAAAATCAAAAATTGAACGATGTTGATGTGACCATTTCTGATTCCTGACTTTCTGGACCATTTTCAAGACAACAGCAAAAGAGTGAAAACTATATTCTCCAGCCGGACGATGGGCGTATGGTCACCGACATAAATCTGCCGACACCTAGTCTCCCCCATCAACCCCTCCCCCATGTCGGACCGCCACGGCCCGGCACCGGCTCGTCGGCCGCCGACGCTAACGGCGACCGTGACGACGGCGACGACGCAGAACCAGGCCGGCCCGGATGCCGGCGACGACTGAGGCGGAGGGGATGTAGGGGTGGCAGGAAGGTGATTTTTCCGGAGAGCGCAAGAGAGCGCTGACCATCAGAGCGCCTCCGGCACTGGGACACAGCCCCGCCGTGTGGAGTGCCAAACGTCCCCGCGCTGCCTGCTATGCAGCTCATGTGCCCCCCCCCCCCCCCCGGTCAGCCAACCCCAGATTCTACCGACCGGAGAAGCGCAGACCGCCGGTCACCGGGGACGCGGCTCGTGGCGTGACTGCGACTATCTGGCACAGGATTTATGACTTCGCTCCAGACACCCCCAAATATCTCGGGAACTATGATAGCTAAGAACAAACGGAAAAAAGCAATCGAATGCTCTCGAAATATGCCTTCGCCATATGCGTCCTCAAATTTGAGCTCAGGTCAATAGTTTAGGCTCCAGACACTGGCAGATCCAGCCTCTCTCCGTGGGGGGTGGGGGGTGGAAAAAAAATTGTGTGGCATATAGGCACCCCCATTTTTTTCTCCGTATTTGTTCCGGTCACCTTTTTATGGTAATCGAGCGGAATAAATTAACTTTTCAAATTCACAAAATATTGGTATTTTTGGGGTCGAAAATACAAAATTTTGGAAATCTGAGACAGACATTTTGAAGAAAATGTCATTTCCTTTATGTTGACGTTTTTTTTATTTGCTTCAAAACTCTATTTTCTACGATTGTTAAAACATTTATCATTTTTCCACCAAAAATGGCATGGAATGACGTCATTAAAACGTCATTATCTCCCAAAATACTACATCACTTTCATTGAAATTTGGTGAGAATACGTAGAGTTGATGCAGCATAAGGTATTGCAAATTGGACGTTGATATTTATCATCGTTTTCAAGTTATTTAGAAAATCCGGGAAGGAGCAGATTCTGCCCCCCCCCCCAACGGGGCGCGGATGAAGTGTCACCGGGGCTGCTTGAATTGCATCAGGTGCGCTGTTTTGTCTATCAATGAAAGAAATGGCTACATACAAACTTCAAATTCCATCACTCGAGAATAAAAAAAAACCGTTTTCATGAAATGTTCTCCTAAGATCATTGTTTTTCGCGTTCAGTGCAAGGAACACGCGGGGCATACTTGTATTGAACGCCCCTCCCAAATTCCTGTGGGGGGAGCATTTGCCCCTGATCCCCCCCCCCCTGGATCCGCCAGTGCCAGCAATAACCGTACAGGAGAGCCTCTTCCAGACACTTTCCAGACAATTCATTTTCCCATTTTCCAAATTTGTATAAGCAATTGCGAACGTTGTGTCAAGCCTGGAAGCGGCGTGAAATTCTATGTTTTTGTTAGTGTGGATTGCTGGATTTTGGCTGCTGCAAAGACAATTTTTACGATTTTACGATAAATCGGGAACGCGAGGGAGAGGGGGGGATACTTGTATTGAATACCCCCCCCCCCCCATATTCCTGTGGGAATGGGGCATTAACCCCTCATGCCCTACCCCCCCCCCCCCCCCCCCTGGATCCGCCAGTGGCTCCAGAGGTCATCAAATGTCAAAAAGGCTGTTTTTGGCAAAACAGATTTTCACAAATAACTTCTTACCTAATAAAGATCAGGCACTAATTTTGACGCCATCGTGTTTATCTCGTCAAGGCTCTTCTAAACATATTCATGTTGACCAGTTAAGGTCAGCTTATAAATTTTACCTCAGGTCTCAAGGCCAAGTGGTGACCCAAGTAGGTTATGTTGCATATTGGGAGACGAGTCTCGACAAGAAAAACACATTGGTGCCTGTTTTACTTCTCTATCTTCTTCTGTCGAGAGTTATTGACAAAGTTTTGGTGACATCAGATGACCTCGGCTGACCCTGTAGGGGTTACTGAACAAAAATTGCACCTGAATCATCAATAATGGCCTATGATAATATGATCCAGAAGGAATTGGAATGATATCATGCGTATCCTCGGAATAGGAAGCATTTTAATATTTCCCCATTGACTTATAATAAGGAGGTCACGAAATTGACCCGACCTTAGGTCACCGATATCAGAAATCCGAGATATCCAAAGTATAGGTATGTACCTATTACCTTATGAAATCCTGCAAGTTTGAAACTGATCGGCCCAAAACTGTAGCTGTGGTAGAACCGGAAACTTTTGGAAGTGGGGTCCCACCTGGTCCTGGTCTGGTGACCTGACCTGAGATGACCGGAGGTCAAGCATTGCACATAATGTGGGTAATTCATTTCCAAACAGGTATGACAGGGTTTCGGACTCTGGACCCAAAATCTTCACGCGTCAGTTTTAAACCAACCTTGACAAACTTGGCTTCAACATGTTGGAAATTAAGTGGTAAGAGAAGTTAATGTCAAGCTCATGTCAAGGTGAAGTCACATATGTTCAAAATTCGAAATTGATCAATATAAATACAAAGGGATGTTTCTAGACCAGTTTCACCTCAGAAATGCAGTGCTGACATTTATTTGTTTGTAACGGGTCATTAAAAACCGAAAACCCCAATTTAAATAAATACGTCATGAGTTACCTACTCATATCTTAGGAGCAATAAGTCAGTCAGAAATAGTGATATTGTTTTTTAAATTTGTTCTGGAAATTGCCCATATTTGAGTCTCTAATATATATTCCGTTTTTTGCATTTCTTTGAAATTTTTGATTTTGTGGTCATTTAAAAAAAAATGTTCAACTTTTAGGGGTCAAGAAACCAAATGTTCGAAAATTCGAGATAGACATTTTGTAGCCGTTGCCATTTGCTATCTTTTGACGTTTGGTATTGCTTTTTGCTCAAAATATCGACTTTGTACGATCTGTTAAAGTTAAGCTAATTTTTCCGTCAAACTTGTGTGTAGTGATGTCACTAAATTCGTTATATCTCGAAAACAATTCGACGAAATTGCTTCATTTTTGAACAGAGGATGTAAAATTGATGTAGAGAAGGTATCCAAAGTTTTACGTTGGTGGCGCTATTGGTTTTTGAGCTATTGCGAAAGTTCGTCAGGGGGCGTTATTCGCCCCCTTCCCCCCCCCCCCCCCTCCCAGTCAATGGCTGATTAAGTCACAAAAATGACTTGAAAACAAATACCGATAAAAGAACGTCACGATATAAAAATGGCGTTATTGAATACACCAAATTGGTACCATGTCTAGAAACATCTGCCCCCGTCCGCCCCTGTAGCTCAGTGGGAGAGCGCTGGACTTCTGACCTATCCCGGTAGTGGCAGCCCGGGTTCGAGTCGCTTCGGCGCTCGCTATTTAATCCTGACTGGGGTGACCTGCGGCCGCACTCGCACTCAAGCGGTCGCACTCAAGGTCAGGTGACGTCAGTGAGCGGGCGGACCGTGTCCAGGTATGTCAGGTGCGTAAAACTTTCGTCTCTAAATTCTGCCGGCCAACAGGAATTTCGCGATCGGGTGGTGAGGTCAGGACCTGCGCAACAAGCTCTGCTTAGCTCTCCTGGTCAAGCTCTCCTGACCTCGGAAATCCATCCATACAAAAACATTCGGACTAAATTTATAATAAATAAAAAAATGTGCATGGGTATGATTTGTTCTTGGGTATGATTTGAGAATATCTATTCAATTTCGTATTTTGATTTACACTTGTTATTTCTGGGCTACAGCTCCTATTCCTTTCATTTTTTACCTACCGAATTTGGCCATTTGCTCCTTGGTATTTAACGAGTTCAATACTAAGAGTGAATAATGTTCTTGACTCATTATTCTGATATTCCATACTTTGCTTTTGGGGCTTTTAGCCCATTGGATATTTCGCGCACTCGATTTGTTACTTCTCTGTGACGGATCCAGGATTTTCTAAGGCTAGGGGCTTCAGGCCCGAGGGAGGCATATTTCCTCGGTGACAGGAGTGGCATGGTCCAGAGGGGCGCCAATATGTAAATTAAACGGGTCAAATATGCCTCTTCCTTAACCCGCCATTGGTTGGGGAGAGCGTTTTTCGCCCCCTCCCCCCCCCCCCTCCCTGACTAACGTTCACAATAGCTCAACAACAAAGAGCGCTATCGACGTGAAACGTCAGGTATCTTCTCCTACATCCATTATACATCTTCTGCGCAAAAATAAAGCAATTTCGTCGACATTTGTCCGACATAGAGCGAATTTAGTGACGAATTTAGTGACACGAATTTGACACAAAAATCAGCTAAAGTTTAGCCGGCCTTAAAAATGGCACATTTGAAGCAAAATGCAATCGAAATATGCCAAAAGATGGCAACTGGCAAGGGGCACAAAATGGCGATCTCGGGTTTGTGAAAAAATTAACCCCCCCCAAAAAAAAATGCTAACAAAAACTCAAAAACAACATTTTCTAATATTTTCAAAAACAAAACAGAAGATATGTTGAAGAACCACATGTGGACAATACCCAAACCAAATTTAAAAGCAATATCTTTATTTTTGGTTGACTTATCGCTCACTAAGTATGAGTAACTCATGATGTCCTATTTTTAATTTGCGTGTTTTTATTTTAATGACCAGATACAAACAAATAAATGCCAGCACTTTATTTCTGAGGCAAAACTGGTCTAGAAACATGCCTTTTCTATTTCTATTTATCAATTTCAAATTTTAACCTTATGTCATCATCATCATCATCATCATAACCAAGTTTATTAAACATAAAGTCCATGTAACATACAAAACATAAATCAGACAGGCGCAAAAGCGATGCTTAAATTAAAGCGCCAAGTCTAAATCATTAGAAAAAAGTTTGACTTAAACTGCGACCGCCGCCACGGCACAGCTCACAGGACTGGAATTGGAAGTTGCCCAAGCCCCCAAGCACCTCTCCGGAGATGTGAGGAATGAACACCTTCATCGGCAACATGGTAATGGAAGTAAATATAATATAAAATGTTAGTACATGCAAAGAAAGTTGTATTAAAGATGGGCAAATCTTTTTTAACTCAACAAAAAGTTTTGAAAGTGGAGTGCCGCTGCCGAACCGTCGCCACCGCTGAGATCTGTGCCGTGGAGTAAAATGTTTAACTGATGTATTGGAGGTATGCGTCTGAAGTTTATACATAATGTGTGGGATAATCTATCGAACATGCTGTTTCGTTGATTTTCATAGTATGGACAGGTAAGAATGGAGTGGCTGACGTTTTCGTTATGGTGTCCGCATCGGCATTCTGGTGAGTCTGCTTTATGAATTGTGAATGAATGGGAATTTAGATGGGACATGTTCATTCTGAGCCGGGCGTGAAGGATGTTTCCCTTTTTTGAACCTGCAATGTAGTAGCTAGGCGGACTAGGTGCCCCCAGCTGCTGGCAAATCTGTTTTTTGAAGGTTGTGTGCGTGAGTTGCTGTGTGTCCTGTGTTAACTCGTTCCATTGTCCGATTGTTGTAGGAAAAAATGACCTCTTATATGATGATGTGTTGCTGGTGGTTGTAGTGTGTCTATTTGCGTTTCTGAGGTGTCTGTGTGTGTCTTGTGCACGGGTGCTTGGGATGATGGCTGTGAATTGTGATGTAGTGTGGGAGATGTTCTGCAGTGTTAAATTTGTGGTAAAGCATCAGTCTGTGTATTCGTCGTCTTGTTGTCAGCCTATCCCACCCTAGTTCTGTGAGTAGTTTGTCAGTAGATGTCCTGAAAAGTCCACCTGTAACAAGTCTGGCAGCTCTGTTCTGTAGTGTGGTAAAATTTGAGGGGAAAAAATTATGTAGTGTTTAAAAAAATTAATTTGTGGTAAAGCGTCAGTCTGTGTTTTAAAAAAAAATGTGGTAAAGCGTCAGTCTGTGTATTCGTCGTCTTGTTATCAGCCTATCCCACCCTAGTTCTGTGAGTAGTTTGTCAGTAGATGTCCTGAAAAGTCCACCTGTAACAAGTATGGCAGCTCTGTTCTGTAGTGTCTCTAATTTCGTCAAGTCTTGTACTGTGACGTGACCGTCATAGATGGCGTCGCAGTAGTCAAAGTGAGGTCGGATGTATGTTTTGTAGATTTCGTCGAGAATGGGCCTTGGTATGTATTTTGCTATCTTATACAGGGGATTAAGTACAATGTTTATTTTGCGGCATATGGTTTTGATGTGTTGGTGAAAACGAAGGTCTTTAGAGAAGGTTATACCAAGATGTGTATGATTGTCGTGAACTGGTATGGGATCACCTCCAAAGGTGAGGGCTGGTGATTGGTATTGGAGCTTGTGTGTGAATGTTTGTTGAATTGTTTTTGTTGTATTGAACGTGATAGCCCATTCTCGACCATATTTAGATATTTCGTCTAAGTCCTTTTGGAGAGAAAGTTGCGTCGTCAGTCTTTGCGTATGAGGCGTAAATAGATGTGTCGTCTGCAAAGAAAAGAATGTCATGCTGAGTTCGATACGAGAGACCATTTAAATAAATGAGTGCAAGTAATGGTCCTAAAACAGATCCCTGCGGACAGCCGACATTTATTGTTTGCGTCGTCGAATAGGTGTCTCGTAATTTTACTCGTTGTCGTCTGTCTTTCAAATACGATGTGAACCAGTCTAGCAGTCGTCCTGTGATACCAAATTCGTTTTTGCATTTATACAGTAGTCCTTTATGCCATATTTTGTCGAAATATTTGGATATGTCTAGGTAAATCGCAGTAAAGTCATGTCCCAAGTCCAGTGATTTATAGAGGTTGTGCGTCAAGTACAGTAGTTGTTGTTGTGTACTGTGATGCTGTCGGTAGCCGCTTTGTTTGTCGGAGAGAAGGGAATGTTCTGTGAAGTGATCGTATACATTTCTATAAACAATTTTCTCAAAAACTTTAGAAAGTGCTGAAAGAATGCTGATTGGTCGGTAGCATTTGTGATCCGATGGTGAACCTTTGTTTTTGAAAATTGGTTTGACATCTGCTTCTTTAAATTTACTCGGGAACCGTCTCTCTGTCAAAGATTTATTGAAGAGTTGCGACAATGGTTTGGCAATCAATAAGGCAATGAGCTTGAGTAATTTAACTGGTATTCCGTCGGGTCCTGTTGATTTATTTGAATCTAGTGAATTTAGAATACGTAAGACCTCTTGTTCGGAAGTATTTATGTTGTCTAGTGTAGGAGCTTCTGGTATGTTGCTTAGTGGGGGTTCTTGTGTCTCTGGAATGTTTAGTGCTGATTGAGCAACAAAATAATTGTTTAGTAATGACGCTTTTTCGACGTCGTCGTTGATTATATCTCCGTTGTCTGTTTGAAGTGGCGGAATGTTGTCGTCTCGTGCTTGTCCTGTAATGGTGCGTAGTATTTGATGATATTTGTAAGGATTAAGTTTTTGAGACAGTAATTTTTGTACTTGATTTTGTAAATATTCGCCCTTGAGTCGTCTGTTTATTGATGTCACTAGGTTTCTTTGGTATCTCCATCTGTCCCAATTAAAGTTAGTCTGTGTCTGTTTCGCAATTTTAAATAGTCTATCACGCTTTCTGATGTTTCTTTTCAATTCGGAAGTCATCCATGGTTTTTGTTGTGGATAAATTGTTTTGCGTCTAATTGGAATTGAAGCAGTGGCGGTTTTATGTATTGCGGATACGAATAAATCTGTCGCTGTGTCAATGTCATTGTTTAATATGCCCGTCCAATCAGTATTTAACAGAAGACTGGTGAGAAGGGGAGCGTTCAATTTTGAGTAGTCCCAAATGACCGCATGTGTTGGCTCTGCATTTGTTGTTGGTAGCGTTGCGTCAATTTTCACGTAGACTGGGAGATGATCGAGATTCGAGAAAGACGAAAGTGTACCACTGTCTATGACTTTGTTACAGTTAGTTGTGAAAATGAGGTCTCGCAAGTTTCCGCAGTTGCTGGTGATTCTGGTGGGCTGGTTTATGATTTGCTGTAGATTTAACATGTCTGCTACGTCTTTGAGTGTGTGATCGAAAGATGTGATGCCACTGTGACGGTCAAATTGGTGGTCGAGGTAAATATTGCCTGTATTAAAGTCTCCCAATATGAAAGTCGCTGATGTATTTTGGATTGTGGCTTGGCATGCCGATTCGGTCAAGTTATTAATAAATAGTTGTAGTCTATCAGCTGTTAAATTTGGTGGTAGGTATACACAGCATATTAATAATGAAGTGTCTCGCAGCTTAATTTTTGCCCACACCCATTCTTCATCACCCAATTCTAACTGATGCAGTCTTTGAAATGGTAGTGATTTATGTATATAGCAACTCCGCCACCGTGTCTGTCTCTATGTCGTGTCAGGGGTGCGTGGAAACCATGTAATTTGTATTGACTGCCTGCAATTTCATTGGTCAGCTTTGTCTCTGTGAGTGCCAGAATTGTTATGTCATGCGTGTCTACAAATTGCTGGAGTTCGTCAATTTTGGTTCCGGCGGTAATACTGTTAATGTTGACATGTGAAATTAAGAGGATCTGCTGTGGATGTGGTTGTTGTGGGGGTCCAGGATTTGTTTCTATGCCGCTGATTATTAAAAGGAATTGTACGTCTAGGAATGTCCCAAGTCTTGTCCATTGTCCGTTTGAGATGGTGCGTGGAGCGTGGTGGATATGCAGCTGAGTGTTCAGTGGGTGGTGTTTACCAGCAGCAGGGGGACCCGATACGCCTCCGGCTGTGACGGCGGTGATGGTGTGCCAGGTGGACAGACAGATCTCCCAGACGGCGGCGACGGTCGGAGGACGGCTCGGTATTTAGACGATTGTTTATCTCTGCGGACAGTTATCCCCGGAGAGGTGCTGGTGACTGAAACGGAAAGCATCCGATGAGTGCTCGGCGACGGCGGCGAGCGACACAGAGTTGCACAGACAGAAGCTATGTCGGAACACATGAACACAATGACAACGTAACAAACATAAGCGTTAATCACAAGAATGTGACCTGACCTTGACCTTATATGGTGTCGGGTTGTGAAAATGACTGCTACTATCAAATTATACGTGTACAATAACCCTTAAAACATGTGTTGCATGGCTTTCGTAGACCTGTGACCTTTTGTGACATGGCCTTGACTTTGACCTTCGCTTACAATTTTACTTTTGCTTATGTGGGATATGTATTATACCTTCAAGAGCAGTTTGTGCGATAATAGTCGCAATCCAAGGCTTTGGATGGAAAGCATGCCCCCAAAACTCGAATATCCCAATTTTTACCTTTGACCTCACCGTGACCTGACATGTGACTTTATTTGGCAAATTGCGTATGCTTTGGATGCGTCTCATTGAGACCTTTCGATTGCCGCCTGGTTCGAAAGATAACCTTGGGGGAGGAGAAAAACGCCCCCCCCCCCCCCGCCAATGGCGTTCGGCTGAGACCCCAGCCAATGCCGGGTTAACCCGCGCCCCGGGGGGAAGAATCTACCCCTCCCGGATTTTCTCAATAACTTGAAAACTATGATAGATATCGACGTGAAACGTGCTGTACCTTATGTTGCATCCATCCTACGTCTTCTCTCAACATGCCATTAAAATTGGTGAAGTAGTTTGGGAGATAATGACGTTTTAGTGATGTCAAGTCATGCCATTTTTGGTGGAAACACGATAAATGCTTGAAAAACGTAGAAAATCGAGTTGTAAAGCAAATTTCAAATACAAAACGTTAAATCAAAGACACTGGTATTCTCTTCAAAATGGCTATCTCGATTTGCATTTGTTTTAGTTTTTGACCCAAAAAAATACAAACGGATTTGTTTAGGAAAAATTCAACAAAATCAAAATTTTCAAATATATTAAAAACACGAAATGTATATTGGATAACGAAGTGTGAACGATACCCACACCAAATTGCAAAGTAAAATCTGTATTTTTGACTGACTTATGGCTCCCAAGTATGATTAACTCATTTTTTTTGTATTACCAGATACAGACAAATCAATGCCACCACTGTATTCATTAGACACAACTGGTCTAGAAACATGACTTTTTAATTTATATTAATCAATTTCGAATTTTGACCTTATGCAACCTGACTTTTTTTAAATAAATTTAGTCCGAATGTTTTGTATGGATGGATTTCCGAGGTCAGGACCCGCGCTAAGCAGAGCTTGTTGCGCAGGTCCTGACCTCACCACCCGATCGCGCAATTCCTGTTGGCCGGCATAATTTAGAGACGAAAGTCTTACGTGCCCGATATACCTGGACACGGTCCGCCACGCCCTCTGACGTCACCTGACCTTGAGTGCGACCGCTGCCACCGGCCGCAGGCCATCTCAGTCAGGAGCAAATAGCAAGCACCGAAGTGACTCGAGCCCGGGCTGCCAATACCGGGAAAGGTCAGAAGTCCAGCGCTCTCCCACTGAGCTACAGGGGCGGACCAAAGACCTTGACCTGAACTTCACCTAAGGGCCATTATATGGGGTCAGGGTGTGAAAATGGCTACTACTATCAAATTATACTTGTAAAATAACCCATAAAACATGTGTCGCATGACTTTCGTAGATCTTTTGCCAATAGTGGTATTTTCTGACCTGTCCTTGACCTTTGCTTACAATCTCAATTTCCCTGATGCGGAAGATGTATTATGCTTCTGAGAGCATTTTGTGCCATAATTGTCTCAATATAAGGCTTTGAATGGAAAGTATAGCAAATCAACCCAAATACGTCGATTTTGACATTTCACCTGACCGTGACCGGACATGTTACTTTATTTGAACATTTCTCCTATGTGTTACATACATCTCATTGCGAGCTTTCGATTGCCCACTTGTGCGTCTCGCTGCGGTGATTGGTTCGGAAGATAACGAGGTGGCAGAATATGCCCCCCCCCCCCCCCCCCCCAGGGGTGCGTTCGGCTGAATACCCCAGATTGGCGCGGGACCTTTCTGAAAGTCTGGTGGCATGACCGGCAGGTCCGACTGCGGATCTACGCATACTTAGGTTCACATGATTCACAAGATTCACACGATTTTTGTTTTCTCCGGACTAACTACATGTAGCCCGGAAAAGCACAAAAAAATGGCGCAACATCGGGAAACTAAGTTGCATACGTGGATAAACAAGGAGCAAAATCTTGTTTTACGACAGTTGAGACGTTCTTATTGGGTCGCGCCAATCCAAGGGAATTATAAAACATTTTCAGCGTCTGTCACCGATTTTTACGACATTTGGTCTCAAGGTCGAATCGAATCTCTTTTTTCCCAAAATCAGGTCCATTTTGACCTTACAGATCCTTCAAGGTCAAATTCAATGTCAATGGACGGGGATGCTGTAGCGCCCAAAGTTTGCGTCCGATTGCAACAAAAATGGTCTCAAACGATGCCCGTGCCCATTTCCAGGATGACAAGCATTCTTAAAGTTGTTCCACGTTACCTTCAAGGCCAAAGGACGGAGAACGCTGTAGCGCCCAGTTTTGGGCGTTAACTTGAAGGTCATGGGGAACAACTCTAAGTATGCTTGTCATTCTGGAAATGGGCACTGGAATGGGAAATGGTTTAAGACCATTTTTGTCGCGATTGGACGGTAACTTTGGGCGCTGCAGCGTCCCCCGTCCTTTGCCCCTGAATTTGACATTGGAGATCACGGGGCTTAACCTTGAAGGTCACGGGGCACAACTCTGAACATTATTGTCTTCTTGGAACTGGGCACAAGGAATCGTTTGAAACCATTTTGTCGCGATTGGACGGTAATTTTGGGCGCTGCAGCGTCCCCCGTCCTTTGCCCCTGAATTTGACATAGGAGATCATGGGGCTTAACCTTGAAGGTCACGGGGCACAACTCTGAACATTATTGTCATCTTGGAACTGGGCACAAGGAATCGTTTGAAACCATTTTGTCGCGATCGGACGGTAACTTTGGGCGCGACAGCGTTCCCCGTCGTTTGACCTTGCATTTGAACTTGAAGGAGACCAGTAGGGTCAAAATGGACCTGCTTTTTGAAAGCAAGAGGTTTGATTTGACGTTAAGACAAAAT
This sequence comes from Chirona hameri, assembly GCA_036785665.1. Classification (NCBI taxonomy): domain Eukaryota; kingdom Metazoa; phylum Arthropoda; class Thecostraca; order Balanomorpha; family Balanidae; genus Chirona; species Chirona hameri. The sequence continues at coordinate 111,160 of JAXIVJ010001058.1, read as the reverse complement.
CGCGTAAAAATCGGCAACCGGCGCTGAAAACGTTTCTGTGGAGCTGTGGACATCATGGACATTGGTCATTCATCCAAGCTATTTTTAGGCGCCCCGAGTGTGAAAGGTACGATAGGTCGGCACCTTCAACGCCTCGCCAGGCATATTTAAAAAAAAGTATCATGGTTATTTAATGGGTGCCCAGGCCTCTTCGTAGGCGCCATCCAGGGCGCTATCGGGGGTGTGGGGAGGGGGGAAAAAGCATGTTATTGGTTTCGAAGTTCACGGATGCCCGGTCGCCGTCGGAGGGAAGCTGAAGGCGACAGGGTGCCATCATTCTGAGTGCGCCGGGACACCGCATCGCTTTCGGGCTGGCAAAGTACCATTCGGGGGCGGTATATGATACCTTCCGAGGGCAGCAAGATGCTTTCCGAGGGTGGCAATACGTCTTCCGAACTCTAAAGGCAGCATAATAGACTCTACAGGTGGCAAACTGTCTTTCGAGGGCGGCAAGATGTTTTCCGAGGTCGATATGATGCTTTCCGAGGGCGGCGTAATGCGCTCTGAGGGCGGTATGATGCCTTCCGAGGGCGGCATAATGCGCTTTAAGGGCGGCAAGATGCCTTCCGAGGGGTCAATATGTCTCAAGGGCCGCATGACGCCTTCCAAGAGCGGCATAATGCGCTCCGAGTGCAGCAGGATGCCTTCCGGGGGCGACATATTGCACTCTGAGGGCGGCATAATGTGTTCTGAGGACGGCAAAATGCCTTCTTAGGGACACAAGACATCTTCCAAGGGGGGCATAATGCACTTCAAGGGCGCCAAAATGTCTTCCGAGGGCGGCAAGATGTTTTCCGAGGGCGGCATGATGCTTTCCGAGGGCAGCATAATGTTCTCTGGACTCTGAAGACGAAATGATGCCTTCTGAGGGCGGCATAATGCGCTCTGAGGGCGGCAACATGCCTTCCGAGGGCGGCAAGATGTCTTCCGAGGGCGGCATGATGCCTTCCAAGAGTGCATAATGCGCTCTGAGGGCAGCAAAATGCCTTCCGAGGGCGGCAAGATGTCTTCCGAGGGCGGCATGATGCCTTCCAAGAGCGGCATAATGCGCTCTGAGGGCGGCAGGATGCCTTTCGAGGGCGGCATATTGCGCTCTGAGGGCGGAATAATGTGCTCTGAGGGCGGTAAGATGCCTTCAGAGGGCGACAAGACATCTTCCGAGGGCGGCATAATGCACTCCGATGGCGGAAAAATGTCTTCCGAGGGCGACACGATGTTTTTCGAGCGCGACACGATGTTTTCCGAGGGCGGCATAATGCTTTCTGATGGCGGCATAATGCGCTCTGAGGGCGGCATGATGCCTTCCGAGGGCGGCATAATGCCTTCCGAGGGCGGCAATGTACCCCCTGAGGGCGGCATAATGCGTTGTGACGGCGGCAAGAGGTCTTCTGAGGGTGCCAGGGTGCCTTTCATGAGTGCTTCCACGCTGTCGGTAGACACAAGGGCGCCCTGGCGGCCTCCCGAGAAGGATACTGCGCCTTCGGCGCCGGCAAATCCTTTGCAAGAACGGCGTCGCGGCGCCTTCGGCACCCGAGGGCGCCGTTTTCTAAGGCAGTGGGCTTCAGCCCCTACGCCCCCCCCCCCCCCCGGATCCGCTACTGACGTCTCTGTATTTTGACAAGCGATATTTTATCATGAAACGGACATTTTCCTATCCACCTATTCTCCATCTCCAAAACTAGAGCTTCGCCGACCGTCCGCAGTGGCGCTGCGGTCTCCGGACGGTCGTCTAACCGTGGGAAATGTGACCGTGGGGGCGGTGCTTGGGAGCTTCGCGCGGCGGCCGATGTCCGCGGTAGTCTCGGTGCGCGGCGCACGTGTATGTCCGCCTGAGCAGACCGAGTGGCGCTGGCCGCCTCGTGCTCCTCCGGACGGGACCCGCTCCTTCACTCGGCAGTGCATTGACTAGAGACGAGCTGAACTTCAGGTAGGTGCGATGGAGCTATCCAGGCTCTGGGGCTGGTGCTGAAGGGACACGTTGTTTAGCAGATGCTTGCTCTTCATTAAGGTCCTATTATCAATTGATTGGTCCGCCCTTTATTCTAATTTCAAAAGACTTGAAACGTGAGTAACTTTTATGGAAAATTTGCAAATTACCTTAAACGGGTGTGCCGGTATATTCCTGCATCTATGAAATTGCCACCGCAAATGTACAACTGCATTGGGTTACTAGAATTCAAAGGACACATAATTTCGCAAATGCACTTGTTGTGTTGCATGTCCCCTCCGCCGTCCTTCCCTGCATATGCCTGAGTTTTAATGGCTTACAATTATTTAATAATGTTAACATAAAAAGTAAAAACTATAAACATTGTTCTGTCTTTTGTTAGATGAACATATATTGTGTCAAAATATTGTTATTTACCGCTATAATACTAAAAAAAATAACTGTAATGCAGGTTTATTAATGTACAAAATACAACACCTTAATTATATACAGTGAATATGTAAGTAACTACCTACCCTTAAGTTAAAGACAAGTTTAAAGTGATTATAAAAGCATTTCCTTCTAATATAATGCATATTTTGCAGTTTCCGATAATCCAAATATTTAAAGAGTTGAATTCCGATTGGAAGAACATAAGGTAACTTAGTATTTCTAAATTTCTAACATATTGCAATCAATGTTACTTGTGAGATACTTTTTAGACCAAGCACTAGCCCTTCATGGAATGGGAATTCCATATGGGAATGGGAATGGGATGGAAATGGGTGGGAATGGGGCAATTTTTTGGAAATGTAACGGGTTGTAATGGGTTTGGGACAGGCCATATCATTTTTTAGCACTAAAAATGGTGAAATATGCTGAAACGGGTGGGAATGGGAGCCGCATCAAATTATGAATTGCGATTGGAACGGGTTTGGGTCTGGCTGAATGGCCCGGCATGGGATGGAACGGGATGTGGGCTGAAAATGTGTCCCATGAAGGGCTCTACCAAGCACTCTCATTGAACCATTACAACGTGCTGTATTGTATTGTATTGTATTACTGTCGTAGAGCAATCCACACATTGTGTGGCGATTACAGCTCAGTCAGGTAAAATCATGCAGGTACAAATCAAGCGAACACTCATGTCATTCACACTCATATACACGACGCAATCACCCGCAGCCACACGCAGTATCTCCGCAGTCAATATCGGTGTGTAGCGTCACTATTCAGCTGTTCTGTTCCAGTCGTGCATACTTCGCACAGTCAGTCTCGCAACTCACATCGCGCGCATTAATTACTCTATTCTGCCATTCCTGCGTACAGTGCAGACTCAATAAAGTGCAGCTTTTCTTTTCGTGTGAAAAACTATACGATTCGTGCCTCATTTTCAATTATATTCTGCAATTATAGCCAAACAAACGATATGAATACTTCAAAACTGTGTTAAGTGGCAAAGGCAACGTTCGTCACGGAATTACATAAAAATAATTATAGTAATGCTCATCACAACATATTACTGCGGAATGGTAATGTTTAGATTGTAGTCATCGACATTCTTTAGATAAACGAAACTCCATTCTTGTTATTCACGATGCAGGATCAATTATGCCACTATAGTTCTGCTGGTGAAGTAATGAAACTGCAAGGAAATAAACCTCTCTAATCTAAGAGTTTTGTTTTCGACCATCTTCAAGATATTAGTTTCAAGTTATGCATTGGAAGTCATCGCTGACTCACGACTTTAACCCTCGCCCTACGGAGGGGGCCTGACAGGCCCGCTGAGGTTTTTATTGAATAACTTTTTACACATGCGGCGAATATTGCTGAAATTTTCGGTAACTAAGTTTACAACAATTATACGTATGCTATAAAAAAAAATCGAAATTGGTTATGTAGTTGGGGAAATAATCATGATTCGATGACGTCATGTTGGTGAAAAAACGATAAATATTCGAAAAATGGTAGAAAAGAGAGTTTTAAAGGAAATGGCAAACTCAATTCACCAAAGATACAAAATGGTATTCTCTTTAAAATGGCAATCTCGGATGTTAAACATTTTGGGTTTTTGACCCCTAATTTTTTTTTTTTTAATCCCACAACATCAAAATTTGCAAAGATGTTAGAAAAACCGGAATATATGTGAGAGAACTGAGTATGGACAATACCCATACCAAATTGCAAAGCAATATCTTCATTTTTGACCTAATGGCTCCCTAAGTGTAAGAAACTGATGACGTCATTTTTTTAATAACTTTTTAGACTTTTTTGACAATATACGAACAAATAATTACCTTTTCTGTATTTCTGAGCCAAAACTGGTCTAGGAACGTGCCTTTTATTTACATTTATCAATTTCAAATTTTGAGGTTTTCTGAAGAGCAAAATCGCTGTTCTGGACATGGTAAATCCGAGGTCATTCAGTTGACCTGGAAGGTCACTCGTTGATCTGAAACCTACAACTCGCATACTGTTAAATTCCTCTCATGACAGGCAACATGCTGGTTCTGACCGCATTGCTCTAAGTTGCTTGGTTTGGAAATTAACAGGGGGCTGTCACACCCCCCCCCCCCCGTAGGGCGAAGGTGAAAAAAGTTTCCGTAGGGCGAGGGTTAAAGCAATACTTATCATTGAAATTCGTCCGTAGGCATTGTTCTTTGAAGTGGCCTGCAGTAAGGTGTATGATTGAAGTATGACGTAGCTGCATTGTCATATAATCGTATTTCTCGTTGACCCAACATACAGGGTGTTTCATAAAGAATGTCAATTTTAAAATCGAAAGTATAAGTAGTAAAAATAGTCGGAACACGTACAAATTTACCAATATTGTTGGGAATTGTTGGACATTTTGATTTCCAACACGTGACATAGCCTTCAACACAGCCAGTGTTGAAGGTGGGAAGGAAGGTTGAGTGTTAGAGTTGAAGATGACAGACTACCCTCCTCGCGCCTGCCGGCAAAATACGCCATATTAAAAATAGCAGCAGGCATGGATGATCTTCAGATTCAGAAATTTGGGGTGAAATCGAAGTTAAAGTTAAACTTTTGGCTATACTTTATATTCAGCACATGACATATGGTCGAAATATCACAGCTGAGAGGCTCATCCTTAGATCCGTAGCCAAAAAGGTTCAAGTTCAACCCGAACCCATCTGGAAACTGGCTGAAGCTCCGCAGACGAGTGTTCTGTCGTCTGACTGACTAGCCGTGGACCGACTGGAGCCCATGTCTATCAGTATATCGCCACAAGGCTACTAGCTTTGTTGTCAGTGACCTTGGCGGAGCAAAGCAAGACATCCTGTTATGTCTGGACCGGCTGCAGGCTGTACAGGAGCTGGCTGACTATAGACCTCGAAGAAGCGATCTGTGCCATATGCAATCGCCATAGAAATTTCCCTAAAGTGCATTGTAATGCGGCATGCTGCCGTGGAGCCGTTTTGCTAGATAGGGAAAATATCATCACCAAAACAAATGAAAATGTCCAGATATTCAACTTCGATTTCACCCAAAATTTCTGAATTTTAATATCATCCATGCCTACTGCCATTTTGAATATAGCGTATTTTGCCGTCGGGCGCGAGGAGGGAGTCTGTCATCTTCACCTCTCATCCTTTCACTGGCTGTGTGAAGGCTATGTCAAGTGTTTAAAATCAAAATGTCCAACAATTTCCAACAATACTTGCAAATTTGCACGTGCTCCTACTATTTTTACTACTTGTTATCTCGATTGCAAAATTGTCATTCTTTATGAGACACCCTGTACGTCCTTTGACTGTGGCTTATAGCTGGTCTTGGGCCATACCGGATTGAAATCCGCCCACCTATGTGCCAATGTCTGCTCTGGAATGTTCACCCCTGCGTGACCAGTGAACTGCATTCGCTGCACACCGACAATCCGCAGATCCTGTTCCGAAGGAAATATGTAGGTACACCTGATAATTTCAACACAAGGCGGTGCCACGGCCTTGACAGAAACACGCTTACTCTAGATAAGGACGTGTAGGTATATATAATGTTGAAATAACTTCATGTTTGTTGCGAGTAGATGTCAAACTTGCAAAAAGCTAGGTTCATTGTAATGTAATTGCGAGCGAGCGCGAAGTGCTCGCTCGTCCTTCCGTGGTATATGGGGGGAAAATATGATTATGAGCGGCCCGGCCCGACCCGGCCCGGCCCGTGGCGACGCTTTTGAGAAGCTCATATATCTGCAACCACACGTCTGATTGACAAGCGGACTTCTTTCCTGAGCAGCCCCATCCAACCTACCCTGTTTGAGACCGGTGCTGACTCATGTGGTTGACTACCACTGCGCGTGGCGCGTGCCGAGTGAGGGGTGTTGAAAAGTGATTTCTCGCAAAAACTCTGCAACGGCTGAGCCGATTGTGTACAAATTTGGTGTGTGGTTAGGGACCTCTCAGCAGCCACTTTCTCACAAGTCAGGGGTGGGATGCCTCTGCACGTGCACACGTGCACACCCCTATTGTATATCTCAGGAACGGCTGAGCCGATTGTGTTTAAATTTGGTGTGTGGTTAGGGACCTCTCAGCCGCCACTTTCTCACAAGTCAGGGGTGGGGTGACTGCACGTGCGCACGTGCACACCCCTATCCTATATCTCAGGAACGGCTGAGCTGATTGTTTTCAAATTTGGTGTGTGGTTAGGGACCTTTCGTCCGCCAGTTTCCCATACGTCATGTGTGGGGTGCTTCTGCATGTGCGCACGTGCGCACGTCTACACCCCTATTTTGTATATCAGGAACTGCTGAGCCGATTGTGTTCAAATTTGGCGCGTGGTTAGGGACCTTTCAGCCGCCGCCTTTCCACAAGTCAGGGGTAGGGTGTCTTTGCACGTGCGCACGAGCACACCCCTATTCTTTATCTCAGGAACGGCTGAGCCGATTATATTCAAATTTGGTGTGTGGTTAGGGACCTATCAGCCCCCACTTTTCCACAAGTCAAGGGTGGGTGCCTCTGCACGTGCGCAAGTGCGCACATTTTTTTTTGTATCCCAGTAAATACTTGCCCGATCGAGTTGAAATTCCCCCATTTCCTTCGCGCTCGCTCGTTCATCGCCAACTACGGCGCCTTACTGGTTATAACACTCAAACAATTATAAAATAACTATATTCGAAGATAAGGCACACATGAAAAATTACAGAATAGCCTCAACATATGCTGTCAGCCAATGCGCTGTGTTAAATTGGCAACTTCTTCAAAATAATAATAAAGCATGAAAATATATAAATGAGTAGCAGAATGCTTATATTTTATGCAGTTACTAAAAATAGGCCTATATTTTAAATTGCAGTTAAATTTTACGGGCATTATTTGAATATATTTCGAAACAAGACGTATTTATAATAAATTAAACAAAAAACATTTCGCACCAAGTATGAAACTATACGCAGCCCAGGATTTAGAAAAGAGAAGTGACGACCGGACTACATAATAGGTGAATAACGTCCATCAGATCAGACAGCCATCGGAACACGAGACAGGACGCAAGAGACAATTAGCTGGGCGAACGGAGGCTAACCGTCGCTATAACAGGCCGTAACAGGCCTTGTCGCTAACAGTCGCTATAGCAGGCCGTGTCGCTAACAGTCGCTATAACAGGCCGTGTCGCTAACAGTCGATATGACAGGCCGTGTCGCTAACAGTCGCTATAACAGGCCGTGTCGCTAACAGTCGCTATAACAGGCCGTGTCGCTAACAGTCGCTATAACAGGCCGTGTCGCTAACAGTCGCTATAACAGGCCGTGTCGCTAACAGTCGCTATAACAGGCCGTGTCGCTAACAGTCGCTATAACAGGCAGTGTCGCTAACAGTCGCTATAACAGGCCGTGTCGCTAACAGTCGCTATAACAGGCCGTGTCGCTAACAGTCGCTATAACAGGCAGTGTCGCTAACAGTCGCTATAACAGGCCGTGTCGCTAACAGTCGCTATAACAGGCCGTGTCGCTAACAGTCGCTATAACAGGCAGTGTCGCTAACAGTCGCTATAACAGGCCGTGTCGCTAACAGTCGCTATAACAGGCCGTGTCGCTAACAGTCGCTATAACAGGCAGTGTCGCTAACAGTCGCTATAACAGGCCGTGTCGCTAACAGTCGCTATAACAGGCCGTGTCGCTAACAGTCGCTAACAAGCCGTAACAGGCCGTGTCGCTAACAGTCGCTATAACAGGCCGTGTCGCTAACAGTCGCTATAACAGGCCGTGTCGCTAACAGTCGCTATAACAGGCCGTGTCGCTAACAGTCGCTATAACAGGCCGTGTCGCTAACAGTCGCTATAACAGGCCGTGTCGCTTACAGTCGCTATAACAGGCCGTGTCGCTAACAGTCGCTATAACAGGCCGTGTCGCTAACAGTCGCTATAACAGGCCGTGTCGCTAACAGTCGATATGACAGGCCGTGTCGCTAACAGTCGCTATAACAGGCCGTGTCGCTAACAGTCGCTAACAAGCCGTAACAGGCCGTGTCGCTAACAGTCGCTATAACAGGCCGTGTCGCTAACAGTCGCTATAACAGGCCGTGTCGCTAACAGTCGCTATAACAGGCCGTGTCGCTAACAGTCGCTATAACAGGCCGTGTCGCTAACAGTCGCTATAACAGGCCGTGTCGCTAACAGTCGCTAACAAGCCGTAACAGGCCGTGTCGCTAACAGTCGCTATAACAGGCCGTGTCGCTAACAGTCGCTATAACAGGCCGTGTCGCTAACAGTCGCTATAACAGGCCGTGTCGCTAACAGTCGCTATAACAGGCCGTGTCGCTAACAGTCGCTATAACAGGCCGTGTCGCTAACAGTCGCTATAACAGGCCGTGTCGCTAACAGTCGCTATAACAGGCAGTGTCGCTAACAGTCGCTATAACAGGCCGTACACCACCCGTGTCACAGGAGTGTGGAGAAGCCGCCGGACGTTTTTGTGAAGCCTCCAAATGGATGGCGCGGTCGTCGGACAGACTGCATGTCTTTGAAGCCAGTGTTTCGGCTGTACTGTCTTCCTAATCGCAGTAGCAGATCCGCCGGCTGTCTCCACTCAGCTTTATCCTTAGTCCTGGACTGGAGCCTTTCCAATGGCGCTAAAACACTCGCCCGTTCGTCTGGTGATTTTGGTAGCGGGGATCGTGACTAAGGGCCTAATGCACCGACAATGCATCGTCCTGTCGTTTGTGTGAAGATGTCGCCAGGCTCGCCCCAGGCCACAGCCAACCGGCTCAGAAATGAAAGGATGCGATAGTAAAAATATTACGCCATTATAAATACCCCGCTCGGCCTTAATGCTCAGGCAGCGAGTCCGATGCACATTCCTGCATCTGCTTAGAGGATGCGCTCCCGAGCTGTTTATCTCCTTGTGCAATACGAAGCAATGTCTTGGAATGTATGCATAAGAGACTGTAGCGTGGTATGGCCCCTGTCTCAGCCTGTCTCAGTACTGTCTCAGCCTCAGGGGCTGAGTTGCAGGCCCCTGTCTCAGTCTCCCGCGCCCTGTCACATGTGACTGTGAGTGTTCCTCATTACTTTCCCTGCAATGACTCGACTGGCTGATTGGTCTGATAACGTAACTCAGACTCAACTGAGCAACTCTCTTAGTCTCGCAATATCGTGTTCATTATCATCAGAAAGCGTGAGCAGTGGCTATGTCCTTATGGATACCAGAACATATGTGTCTTCACGCTACGGGACATATAATTACCATGTTGCGCTAAAGGAGCACTTTCTCGCTTTGGTGGCAGCTTGGCGCTGTTTTAAATTAGCGTTATCGTATTATGTGCACAGCGTTATCGTATTATGTGCACCGCAAGTGACAGTGAAATGCAGTTTAAAATTGGATCATCTTATTTTATATGCAAGATAACCCTTTCATATGCATGATGAATATCTACTCGCAAAATCTAACTGCGGAACGTTGTGCTAACGCTAAGCATGATGCGGAAATCCAGCGGCCAGCCGAGAGCCCACGTTCAGACCAAGAGCCAATCTCTCCACTTTTCCCACACACCGTGTAGCAGACGACCTGTTCCAGAGATCAGCCGTCAGAATACCGAGAGAAATCCATCAGCTGGCGGTCTATCTCCCATGCTCCCTTGCAGATCCGACTCGCACCAGCTGTCGGTGGCTCGTTTTCCTGGTGGGACATGGCGGCACGGAAAGTGAAAGGTGTGTGCACTGGGGCGTGTCCACCGTGACTGAAGGACTTGTCTGCTTCTTCCACTTCTGCCCTGCCTCCTCCGGAGTCGTGTCCTTCCGCTGCTCTTACCCTGTCTTATCAGGAACAACGCGTGCCTATGTAATTCTCTTGTCATATTTCCTTAGAAACAGTGTGCTCCTGCAATCTCCTATCTTGTCTGATTCGGAGCAGGGTACCCCTGCAGATTTCACCTTCCCCTCTCTGGAGTAATATGCTTCTGCCGATCTTGTCTTACTTCCACACAAAATCCCAGCGGTGAGCAGCATAGCTGAGGCAGAAAATCTTGCCAGATGCTTCCCCTCAAGACAATGCTTCTGCCATCGCCGTCCTGTTTTCCTCATTCCGCGACTGTTTTGCAGGAAGCGTGTAATGTTTCCACATTTCCGTTGATCACATACTCCACGCACGAGTGCATGAGCTGTACATAGTTTACGTCTCTGCAACCTTGGTGCCGGAGAAAGGCGATCTTTTTGCACGAGTTTGCTAGCAACGCGTACGTGGCCCGTACGTACGTGATCCGTCAGTTTTGTGTCCCAGCCTGCATACCTGAAAGGCTGGAAAACAGGCTAAGCCGTGTGAACAAATATTGGGTCTGACCGCAACCTACCAAGGTAAAAACTATGGTGCTTAAGCTGGTGCATTTTTGTTAGCTGGAATACTAAGAAGCGTCACTTTAGATTCCGAGCCGCAAATTGATCAGAGCCAATCATTGAGCGCTCGGGCTTTAATTCACAGTTTACCTGCTATTCAACGCATCACCGGGCTTGAGGTGAGGCCACAAATGTCTCCACATAGTACCTTGATGAAATAGGTACAGATGAAGAAGAAAAAATGGAGAAAAACTTTAACTTACATTGTTTATCATTTATATATTATATTACATCATTACTGAAACCGTCTCATCTTCACGAATATAAAGTTGTCAATATTCCTCAAACTTATCAGAATTGTCTTATCGACCTCCGATTCCATCCTGCTCGTTAGCTGGCGCAGTTCCACCAAAGCGCTTCTAAACACAACGCTTAGATGGAGCTCTAATGTGTGTTTGCGCACCGGAATATTAGGATAATTTGATATTATCCTCTCTCCTGGGAAACGGTATCTACTGCGCCGGTGTATGTTTGCGCGCCCCGGCGCAGTAATAACCGGCTCTGTTGTGAGGAGCTTGTTTGAAGAAGAGTAGCCTGCTGCCCTGACGTGCCAGACAGCACAGCCGACCGCACGGGACATTTATCCTCAACTGGTGAAGTTGCATGATGTAATTATAATTATGGACATACAGGAAACATGATCATCATTAACCGTGCATTAGACGTGCAGAAGAAAAAAAACAATAGCGTGAGTAGTGGTTAGAGTGATGAACTCTTCAGATGAGATTCTCGTCAATATCAAGTGAATTTCCCGTCATCAAGTATTCAAGCCCAACTCTGGTCATCACATCTGATTGTGGCAGAGCGTTGTTCACATTGCTGAAGATGTAGCATTGATAGCAACATCATTGAAAGGCCAACATGCACAGTGGAACACTGTTACTGTCGCCTGCTAAAGTTGAATGAACACCGTGTAGTGAAAGGAACACACACGTCCGACTGAAATGTGCTGACATTTGCCATGTTCACGCTTTCACAGCGAGCATACAGCACCTGAGTCCCCCGGAGCGCCACAGAGCATGTCTGGATATTACCGGAGTGCGCAGTTTTCCGTATCGCTATAGCATCATTTAGACACGGTCATAGACAGATGGCTCGCGACTCCGCCCCTGCCGCCGCTTCTCGGCACGGTGTCTGCCCTTCTCACCGCTGTACGTGCACTTTACTGCGCGCTTCCGTCGCCGAGTGTCCCGCTGCAAGTTGGTTGCCCTCCTCCGGGGCGTGAATGAAGACATTTATATGTCGCTGGGTGGTAGAACGTACGGTTAGGGCAACTGTGAAGCAGCCACCAACGCCGGCGCCGCGACGGTAAAGTCGTTCGTCCGTGGACTGCCGCTGCGCCGTTCAAGCTACGACAGGGCACGGTATTAGTGGTGGCAGGGCAAACGGTGACTGCATCATCGTGGGGCTACTGGCTGAACCATTGGACTGTCCTTTTATTTGTCCTTTGATCCTTTCACTAACGGTCAGCGTACATTGCACATTCGGCCCACCATCAGTCATTAAGCTACAGATGCATAAAGCCGAGTTGTATTTAAAAACATTTAACTTCAACAATGTCAGGTAGTGTACGGCGATCCAGTCTGCAGGCTGAAAACCTGAATATGTGGAATGGCGGAACCGTGGCGTGTACATTGATCAATAGTAGTTTCTTTTCCAAGGCTTTTCAGATACAGATACAGACAGATACTTCTCTGTCGATGATTCAGAAATTATTTTTATATTTATACTGTAACACTCACCACGAGGTGTCCAGCGGGCTTCAAATTCGATGTCGGGGCATATTCATAAATATATCTCTCCATGGAAATTACAATGATATCGATAACTTTTGTGATTTAATGTTATAGTTATCTTATATACGTCAATGTTATATTAGGTATTTGATGCTTTTGGGAAGCTTCCCGAAATGTGAGAGGTGCTGGCAACCAACAGTAATCTTTCTCCTGTTAGTAGATTGTTCACATTGTCTCCCACGCTTTCAGATGTCGACCAAGATACACACGTTCTTCACATGCTGCGTAACTTCTCATCTATCATCGACTAAACATTTCCCGCAGCTTCGGGTATACGCACCACAGCATGTCAGTGACGAAACATGCCATATAAATAAGTCTAAAACTGATACATTTTCTCCCACTTGGGCGTAAAATCTGTCCTCTTACGCCCTCCACCCTCTGCGAAACATCCTCACAACCAAACAGACGTGTGCTAATCCGATAAATATTCTTGAGAAATCCTTACCGTAACACCACGCCCATCGTTGGCCGCACCCGAGCTACTTTACAGAACGCTACCCAGTGAGCCGGTAATGTCCGACCCGCGCGGCCGGCGTCGCATTAGAAACTCGGCGCGCTCGGCCGGCGTGGTCGCCGGGACGTATGGTCCACATCGGCCGCCCGCGATTACACCCAGAATGTGGGTAACGCGGTCCGTGGGACGGCGGTCGGCGGTGCCACGGCCGCAGCATGGGGCTGGCGCTGACCGGTCGGTGGCTACAGCGGTGACGAATGCCGCTCCAGTGCGGCTCTGTCCTGGTGTGAAGTGGTACGGCGCGGTGGGTCGGGCAGTGGTATAGGCTGGCTAACTTGATGTCTGGTGTCGGCCAGAGTCCTGAAGCACTGGTGCTGGCTCGACAGCATGCAGTGCAATATATCCCACTGGGTGCTGGGTAGGGTTGAAGATGCTTCCACGCAGTGGAAATGTCGCATCGGCTTCGATGACACATACCGATATTATCAAGTCTCAGTGAATGTCTCTCCACAATGGTTAGAATCTGGAATTCACGCTTTCAGCAGCTGTTTGCACTAGTCGCCTGCGGTGGTATACTGTGCTGCCTGACTTGGTGACATCAACGACGGCACAAGAACCTATATAGTTGTTAGAACGGTATTGCGCCTTCACTTGTCCATGGGCAAGCCGTAGCCAAGGGAGAGGCGGAGGGGGCGGGTGCTATACTATAAATACGAACAAATAATTACATTTTCTGTATTTCTGAGACAAAACTGGTCCAGGAACGTGCCTTTTATGTACATTTATCAATTTATAATTTTGAGATTTGCTGACAGCAAAATCACTGTTCCGAGGTCGATCGTGGTCGATCCGAGGTCATTCACTCGACCTGGAAGGTCACCCGTTGACCTGCAACCTAAAAATCGCATACTGTAAGATTCCTATCATGGCAGGCAACATGCTGGTGCTTACCGCATTGCTATAAGTTGCTTTGTTTGGAAGTTAACAGGGGGGGCTGTCAGCCCCCCCCCCCCCCGTAGGGCGAAGGTGAAAAAGCTTCCGTAGGGCTCGCTAACGAAGGGTGTTACAATATACCCGCAAGGTCCGATTTTGTTTTTCTTGTAGAGTAAGCCCTCTTTGTATTTAATATATATCACCCACTCCACATCATGTCTTTTCTCGGATCCCAGATGAGTCCTTGAACAGGTCAGAAGGGCGTTGAAAAGAGCGGAGGGCCCCTAGAAGATCCGAAGGGACCCTGGGCCTTTTAACAGTAATAATGCAGTTGTCCAGGGAATAAAACTCAGAATTTTTCCGCCGCTCCGCGGCGCAATTACTACAAATTCAATTATATGCAGGTTAGAAAAATAGCGGCCCATGGACAAGTGAAGGCACAATACCGATCTAACAACTATATAGGTTCTTGTGCCGTCGTTGATGTCACCAAGTCAGGCAGCACAGTATACCACCGCAGGCGACTAGTGCAAACAGCTGCTGAAAGCGTGAATTCCGGATTCTAACCATTTTCTCGGCGTATTTATGTGTTATATTGCTACTTTCCTATATAATTGGGCAAATGAGTTCACCTTAGCACTTCTTTTGCCGCACTTTTAAACGCACAATTACTTGTTTAGAGGTCCGCACCATACGCAATGTGACGTATTGATGAGAATGCATATCTAGGGCATAAGACTTTAAAAAAATCGCGCCGCTCCGCGGCGCAATTTGCTTAAGAGTTCCAGGTCTTGAGCTTAAAAAAATATTCCAAGTTCATGTAGCTGATTCCAAATTGGTGTCGCTGGTTCCAAAGTTTATATGGCAGTTTGCTAACTCCAGCTCCTAAAAGTTGGTATGGCCCATGGCCACCTGTCATACTGCATTTTCTATCCGTATAACGTGCCTTTTCATCCCTTTTGTTTGAACCTTTCAACGCATGGGAAGGGGCCCTTTCAGCACTCGGGGAGAGGGCCCTTTCGAGCCCCCCCCCCCTGGACGAAATCCTGGCTACGTGCCTGTACATGGGTCCACGACCCTTTACGCATGACTTGCCTCACGGCTCAGTGCAGATGAAGACGTCTAGCCAGATAATCAAATAACCTCAACATTCGTCAGGCAGCCTAAATATCAACACAGACATTTGCCGAGACAGTAGGTTCCCTTGTAAATGGAGATCCGGAGCATAGTTCATCTCATCGCCTATGCAATAACTGTGCGGTGCACGGGGCCTTAAACATACCGCGCTCATCAACCGTCGGTGTCTGCCCCTGCGTCTGCCCCTGTGTTTCGGGTTTCCACAGAAGTACGTCTTCATGCCCACACATGTGTGTCTGTCGGTGCGCCCGTAAGTCCCAATTATCCTCCTCCTCCTCCTCCTCCTCCTCCTCCTCCTCCTCCTCCTCCTCCTCATCATCATCATCATCATCATCTGTTGCCAGTCTCTCGTGTGGGAACAGCGCACGCCGTTGCGTCACGACGTGGAAGAGGAGGGGGGGGGGGCAGCTCCGTTGGTGCAACACGCCGCCACGCTCCGCTGCGGTATGCTCTCCAGCGTGTAATGACCGTGTCCAGTTACGTCGGTCGCTAACTCGCTATCCAGCGGGTACGGGCGGCGCTCCACTGGACCTCCAGTGGATGGCGAGAATAGCGGCTGCCGCGCCGGTGATCGTCAGGGTCGTTTAGTGCCGTTGCGTACTCGGTAAATATCGTGTTCCCAGTTGACAGTCCAATTCTGCGCTCCACTCACGAAGCGATGACAATTGTACGCGCAACACGATGACGATAGCAAGTGTACTCAGTGCCGTGCAATGAAAGGAGTTATCAAAACTGTCGCAAGATATATTTTTAGCCGAGTACTGCTGAATGGCATATAGGTGCTTATTTCAGAAATTGAACCTGTTTTACAGTCAACTCTCGTTTCCTCGATTACATGGTTAAGTCCCAGCATGGCAGTCATAAACATTTGTTGCGCCGAGTGTATTCGGAACGTCAGAAAGGTATTTTTGATATTCACATGTTGCAGACAAATTCACTAGCTTGAAATAGCGAAACAGACACCAAACAGTCCACCCAGCAGTGCACCCAGCAGTCCACCCAGCAGTCAACCCAGCAGCCCACCCAGCAGTCAACCCAGCAGTCAACCCAGCAGTCCACCCAGCAGTCCACCCAGCAGTCAACCCAGCAGTGCACCCAGCAGCCCACCCAGCAGTCCACCCAGCAGTCCACCCGGCAGCCCACCCAGCAGTCAACCCAGCAGCCCACCCAGCAATCAACCCAGCAGTCCACCCAGCAGTCAACCCAGCAGTCCACTCAGCAGTCCACCCAGCAGTCCACCCAGAAGTCCACCCAGCAGTCCACCCAGCAGTCCACCCAGAATTCCACCCAGAAGTCCACCCAGCAGTCCACCCGGCTTTCCACCCAACAGTCCACCCAGCAGTCCAACAAGCAGTCCACCCAGCAGTCCACCCAGCAGTCCACCCAGCAGTCCACCCGGCAGTCCACCCAGCAGTCCACCCGGCAGTCCACCCAGCAGTCAACCCAGCAGTCAACACAGCAGTCCACCCAGCAGTCAACCCAGCAGTGCACCCAGCAGTCCACCCAGCAGTCCACCCAGCAGTCCACCCAGCAGTCTACCCAGCAGTCCACCCGACAGTCCACCCGACAGTCTACCCAGCAGTCCACCCGACAGTCCACCCAGCAGTCCACCCGGCAGTCCACCCGACAGTCTACCCAGCAGTCCACCCGGCAGTCCACCCGACAGTCTACCCAGCAGTCCACCCGACAGTCCACCCAGCAGTCCACCCGGCAGTCCACCCAGCAGTCCGCCCGGCAGTCCACCCGGCAGTCCATCCGGAAGTTCACCCAGCAGTCCACCCATCAGTCCACCCATCAGTCCACCCAGCAGTCTACCCAGCAGTCCACCCGGCAGTCCACTCGGCAGTCCACTCGGACCGGCGCGGCGGGCGGCCGGCACGGTTCCCAGCGGCGGCGGCCGCCGTCTCCTCTGCAGAACAAATGGGCGCTGATGGCACGGCGCAGCTCAGCAGCGTGCCGTTTCCGTTAACGGGACGCTGCTGAGCGGCGTCCGGTTCCCGGCTGCGTGGGACTCTTCCCGCCCCGCCCCGGCTCGGCTCGGTTTGGCTCGGCTCGGCTCGGCTCGGCTCGGCTCGGCTCGGCTCGGCTCGGCTCGGCTCGGCTCGGCTCGGCTCGGCTCGGCTCGGCTCGGCTCGGCTCGGCTCGGCTCGGGTTCGGCTCGGCTCGCCGGCTCGGCTCGGCTCGTCGCGGCTCGTCGGCTCGGCTCGGCTCGGCTCGGCTCGGCTCGGCTCGGCTCGGCTCGGCTCGGCTCGGCTCGGCTCGGCTCGGCTCGGCTCGGCTCGGCTCTCGGCTCTCGGCTCTCGGCTCTCGGCTCTCGGCTCGGCTCGGCCCGCCCCGGCCCGGCCCGGCTCGGCTCGGCCTGGCTCGGCCCGGCTCGGCCCGGCCCGGCCCGCCTCGGTTCGGCCAGGCTCGGTATGGCTCGGCCTGGCTCGGCTCGGGTCAGCTAGGCGCAGCGTCAACCACACAGCGGTCCTCTGGATCACCGTTTCTGGCACGGGAACGGGCCGGCGCCGTACCGCCGCCCGAGGCAGTCGAGTCGTTACGGGTGACGGCTCCACTGCCGCGGGCGGTGCAACAGCTGACGGTCCGCCGCCGGGCGGTGCGGGGCGGTGCGGGGCGGAGCGGGACGGATGGCGACACGGGCGGGCGGTGCCGGCGGACACATGGGCGATACAGTTGGCTGTCAGAAGTGTCAGGAGGTACCTATTGTCACGACTGGAGTCAATTGTCGTGAGGACTGGGCGTTGGAGGACGGCGTCCGTTGTTATCAAGGTGACAGGATTGGCACTAGGTAGCACACCCCGCTCATGGAAGTCGCGGTGTTGGTCTGTGCCACGTTGTTAGACGTCGCGGTAATTTTTCCAACTGAAAGTGGGTCGTCGCCGCATGATGAATTGTCTTGATGTGAGAAACTGGCATGATCGTTTTTTTTTCGTTTCTGGATACCACAGACGCAAAGCGAGTGTGTGTTAAATCAGGTGTATGACATTTACTAAACGTATCATCCTAAATCGAGCAGAAGTCCACAATTTCGATAGCTGAGAGGGTAATGTTAGGTTCGGGCACACAAGTAGCCATCCATCCATGTTATCCATCGGAAGGCGGTCTACCATCTGGTCACTATCACCGGCCCCTGCTTGTGGGAAGGGCTGACGGAGGGCTGGCGGTATTTGGTGCTGCGGTTAGAAGACACACCAGCTGAACTTGTCAGACCATCTGTCGTCCCACTGCTGGGTTCACTCTCCACTCCCTGTCACCGGCCCTGAACTCAACACACTCCGGCTCCGGCTCCGGCTCCGGCTCCGGCTCCGGCTCCGGCTCCGGCTCCGGCTCCGGCTCCGGCTCCGGCTCCGGCTCCGGCTCCGGCTCCGGCTCCGGCTCCGGCTCCGGCTCCGGCTCCGGCTCTGGTCCCGGCTCCGGTCTCGGCTCTGGCTCCGACTCCGGCTCCGGCTCCGGCTCCGGCTCCGGCTGCGGCTCCGGCTCCGGCTCCGGCTTCGGCTCCGGCTCCGGCTCCGGCTCCGGCTCCGGCTCCGGCTCCGGCTCCGGCTCCGGCTCCGGCTCCGGCTCCGGCTCCGGCTCCGGCTCCGGCTCCGGGTCCGGCTCCGGCTCCGGCTCCGGCTCCGGCTCCGGCTCCGGCTCCGGCTCCGGCTCCGGCTCCGGCTCCGGCTCCGGGTCCGGCTCCGGCTCCGGCTCCGGCTCCGGCTCCGGCTCCGGCTCCGGCTCCGGCTCCGGCTCCGGCTCCGGCTCTGGTCCCGGCTCCGGTCTCGGCTCTGGCTCCGACTCTCTAGCCGCTCCCAGCTAGCTCTCCCGACACTCGGTGGGAACACTTCCGTTCCTCCCGGCGACCCGTGAGAGCCGTGATAACCACCCGCCGACGCTTTTTCGGGAGAGTCTAATTTACTGGAACCGGACGCTACTGGACAGCTGGTGGCTGGGCTGTGCCAGCTTGCTGCGTTGACATATTTACGACCGTAGGGAAGCATGAACGCTCATAATTACATTGCATTCCAGCCAATTACAACATTTTAATCACGTGATGCTGCTTGAAATATCATTTTCACATTTTCGGATTTGCCCGTTTAGAAGCGCGTCATTCTAGAATGCATCCTATCGTGGCTACCTACATGGAATATCTCCACCATTCATATCAGCCACTAATGAATCTCTCCTAAATCGCTCTGAAGAACAAGAGTGCTCCGTCTCTGCTTTTCATTGGATGCTTCATGTGTACTCACTACAGCTCGCCACAAATGAAAGGATTGGGTGAACCTCAATCAATGATAGAAATGCTAGATAATGTCTAATGATGTATTGCGCGAACGTCTGATGCCTTTCAATATATTTGTTTGCTATTATCCACCATGAAAATTAGATTTACCACGGTCAGCGATCTCCAGCCTCCATAATCATCTGTGGAATTGGCAGCTTTTTGCCTGTGCGGTCTGTGCTGTCGCTGTGAACATCACACTCAACACACACAGAACAAATGAGAAGGGTGAAGTTAAAAATATCCCTGAAATACTGAAACTATGCCAAAAACTTACTAAATAAAGTTTGTTCCTTCTCTTATAAACATTTTCATGTTAAATCTACATGGTTTCGAGTAATGGAATCATATAAATTGCTTTATAAATCCTAATCCGACTATATAAAGTAGATAAGACAATGACGGAGTTGGTTCACATTAACAAATTCGGTTAATTTACTCTTGTTTTACTATCGCCAGAAGAAACAAACTTCTTCTACACTGTCAGATGGTTGTCCAAACTCATATAAGTGTTTATGTATCGGTTCATGGGTTTTCGAAGGACGAATCCACTTTGTGTACACCGAACGGTGTTGTTTAAGTAGCATTTATTGTTTTGTAAGTGCAACAGCAGCCATTTTGCGCGCGGAACGCGCCTCATCATCCAGTCTACGTGGACGTGTTGTGCGGATGGGAGTACATCGTCAGCGAGTTCTAAGCGTTTATCTACCGTGGTCCTAGGTGCTTGGTGGTCAGTGCTGCAGGCGTGGGTGCCGAAGATAGCGCGTTAGTTGCTAAAACCGGTGAGATTGTTAACCCATCCTGTGATTTCTGTGGATATATCAACCTACCTGAAGCCCTCAACTTTAAATGTGTTCTACACATTTGCACTGGCGCCCAAGTGTAAGTGTAAAACATTGAAAGCATGCCTGGCCATATATGCAACGAACTGCAAAATAGGAGAGCGAACGTAGGAAAGGAAGTGACTGTATGTGGAGCAGTGTTCGAATGTGGGCAGGCAGGTATGATTAAACATCCCGTGCACTACTTCGATGCACTACACGCCGTGCTGATTTCACTGAAATCAACGTTCTACATGCATATAAGTGACCAAGAATATACATTTCATGCAATGTTTGTTTTTAAGATGAGCGCATGAACATGACCCGTTTCGACAGCAATAAATGTGTTCGGTGTAATAATTTATTTCGCGACGAATGCAGTGTGAAACTGTGGCTTTATGCTAGTAACTGAACGCGACAGAATACATATTCTTGTGGCGCCTTTGCTCTGGTGTTTTTTTTATTAGAAATGTCATCAATGTCAATGTCATTATTATTAGTTATATAACTGTCGAGTTCCTGCGTATATTATTGAAATACGTAAAAGGGACAGAGCGTAAATTTACCAGAGAAACTCACTTTAAAAAGCGTCATATCGGTGTATTTTTAGTAATACGAAACGTGTATGTAAACACCAAAAAAAACGTTTCTTTTGGTACTTTTTGAAGGAAGTATAAATATGGTGTATTTTTACCCAGGATTTGGTGTATATTTTTTAGAGTACCGTTGTAAAGAAAGAAGAAAACAGTGTTAGAAGCACCACAGACGAATAACTGAAGGGTAATTTAACACCGAAATGTGTACCGAAACACCGTCCGTAGTGTATTTTTACTCTAGGAAACAGTGTTTTTTTAACACCATAAAAACGTTCCTTTTGGTACTTTTTGAAGGAAGTCTAACTATGGTGTATTTTTACCCTCTATTTGGTGTATGTTTAGTTAAATAAAAATTTGTTTAGAGTATCGGTGTAAAGAAAGAAGTAAAACAGTGTCAAACGAACCACAGACGAATAACTGAAGGGTAGTTTAACACTGAAATAAGTAATTTAGCACCAACATGGGTGCCAAGACACCGTTCGTAGTGTATGTTTACCCTACGAAATAGTGTTTTTTTAACACCAAAGAAACGTTCCTTTTGGTACTTTTCATTTACACCGTTTTCCTACTTAATTTTTATGTGTGTGAATGTGCGGCCGAATCAGTTACACTTTCCACATCCTATTTCCGCTGAGTACTTTATACCTGATACGAGCCATCTTTCCATTTCAGGCCGTACATCAGCTGTTATTTTTCCGGGAAAATATATAGATGGCCATCACCTGAACATTGATGACATCAGTACATCACTGACTCAGTTTCCCTTCCCATGCCGATCGCAGTGACATCTGATACAGGTGTTTCTAACGAGGATAGATAAATAATCTATCACTGCTGCTGCTAGTGGTTATCTCAGCTGGTGATATGTAAGCCGTTCTTACTAGTGCGCAGTTACCATGGAATGAAAGGTTCAATAATTCACATTGGACATCCTGTTTCGTGAGTCTGACAGAAGCATAGGCCCGGGAACAGGGGGAGGCAGAGGGGGCGTTCCCCCCCCCCCCCCCCCCCCTCCCCCAACTTCGAGACTGAGGGTGGCGCCCCCCCCCCCCACCTTTGGCGTGGCTGATATTAACGTTCCGTAAACTTAACTTATTTGTCATATAAGACATCGAAACTGTGAGTTTGTTTTGCAAAATTCTGCAAACATCACACTTCTACTCATGCTTACCTTAATTTTCCCCTTTTTCAGCGAGGTTCTGTATAAGAAATATGATGCAAAAAACAACAGGGGCGTTTTTTTTTACAAAACTTGCTCAGATTTGCCCCCACTCCCATAGGACTGATGTTAAAATCATGCTAATCTGGGAGGGGGGGCGAAGCCATCCTGGGGGTCCGCCCCCGCCCTCCCCCCGGTGGCGACCACCGGGGGGAGGGCAGGGGCGGACCCCCAGGATGGCTTCGCTCCCCCCCCCCCCTCCCAGATTAGCATGATTTTAACATCAGTCCTATGGGAGTGGGGGCAAATCTGAGCAAGTTTTGTTTCAAATACAACGTTGGTGGGGCCAAAAACAAAAGTGGTGGGGGGCAATTATTGCCTTACCTGATCCTCACTGATTATTGCCGTGCCTGCTTCACGCGTCATCGGTCACTGTGCAAGGACGGATCCAGAACGACAAAAAGGTGGTTTAGGGTTCCAAATCCACAAAAGTCTCGGATTACCATAAGACAGATTTCGCTTCCTTAACCCTGGGCCTATGCTGCCCCCTGCGGGGGCAGATTCTGCCCCCCTCCCCCCGGTGGTTTTTCACTTGCTACTTCTCAACCGTTAAGCTTAGGATCCTGAAACTTTGTGAATTTTCTCAAAATTGAATGGTGCGTGTTGTGTCAAAATTTTGAAAAAAAATCGGTCCAGCAGAGGTGGTTTCAGGCTCCTGTTTTGGGGAGGGTGTTACGAGCCCGGTTTTGCGGCGCATACCTCTTTCGTGGTTTGCAGTGCAATACATGCGTCAGAAACAATTGCAATGCAATATGCATCATAGATACTGGGATTTTACATATTTTTGTGGGCAGAGGCGCACTCAGGATAAAAAATGAGAGGCGATACCCACCCTCAAATTAGGTCCAGCCTCAAATTAGTAAATTGATTAAAGCGTTACGCGCATGGTGCCCCCCCCCCCCCCCCATGCTTTTTGTCTTCTTCTCCTGGATCCGCCTATGCGTAATATATCAAATTTAACCAATTACAGCATATAATGCCCACATGTGACGTTCATGTCGTCCCAAACAATCACGAACAGCGCTTATTTTTGTCCAGAAAATCCCCCATTTTACATTCCCTGAATACGCCTATGATTTTTTTCTTTTCTTTTTGTCTATTGATATATTAACGACCAGTACCTTTGAAGCTCAAAAATTTTGGAGCATGAAAATCGGTCGATCCACATGGCCGCAATGATCTTTAAAAAAAAAAAAAATTGTCGGATTGTTTGCCCCCTGGGCCCCCATTTTTGAACAAAACAGAAATGTCGGGATCCAAAAAGAGAGATCTTGTCATGACGAATCGAATGGCGTTTTCCCCATCGAAATCGACCGAGCGGTTCTCGAGATCTCTGGTGGGGGGGGGGGCAGAATCTGCCCCATCCGCAGGTTAACGTTATTCTGGCCGCCCGCAGGGAACCCTCGCCCTACGGTGGGGGGGGGGGGGGGGGCTGACAGCCGCTGCCCCCCTGAGGTTTTTCTTGAATAACTTTTTACACGTGCGGCGCATCTTGCTGAAATTTTCACTAGCTGAGGTTACAGCAATGTTACGTTTTCTGTATTTTTTAACTGAAATTAGTTAAGTATGTTGGGAGATAATGATGTTTTGATGACGTCATGTTGGTGGAAAAATGATAAATGTTTGAAAAATCGTAGAAAACAGAGTTTTGAAGAAAATTTCAACCACAATTCAGCAAAGATAGAAAATAGGATTCTCTTTCAAATTGAAATCTCGGATTTCCACAATTTTGGGGTTTTCACCCCTAAAATAAAACAAAACTTATTTAAATCTCCTCAAAATCACAAATTTCAAATACGTTAGAAAAACCGGAATAGATGTGAGAGAACTGAGTATGGACAATACCCAAACCACATTTCAAAGCAATATTTCTATATTTGACTGAGTTATGGCTCCCTAAGTGTAAGAAACTTATGACGTCATTTTTTTATAAATAATTTGTTTGACTTTTCTTGACAAGATACGAACAAACAATTACCTTTTTCTGTATTTCTGAGACAAAACTGGTCTAGGAACATGCGTTTTTATTTGCATTTATCAATTTATAATTTTGAGGTTTTCTGACAGCAAAATCGCTGTTCTGGACGTGGTCGATCCGAGGTCATTCACTTGACCTGTAAGGTCACCCGTTGACCTGAAATATAAAAATCGCATACTGTCAGATTCCTCCTCTCCTGACAGGCAACATGCTAGTTCTTACCGCATTGCTCTAAGTTGCTTGGTTTGGAAGTTAACAGGGGGGCCTGTCAGCCCCCCCCCCCCCCCCGTAGGGCGAATGTGAAAAAAGCTCCCGTAGGGCGAGGGTTAAGCTTTAATACGCTATTTGAAACGAACTTTTTTTAGTTAAAGTTCCTTGGAATTCCCTTTCAATCGAAGAATGTGTCCATTTTCTTCCGATTTCAGGATTGTTGGGGGCCATGACCCCTTGCATAGGCTCGGGAACAGAGGGTTGGGGGAGAGGGAGTGTTTGCCCTCTCTTCGCCAGCTTCTGGACCGTTGTGCACCTTGGACCTGAAGCTTGTCCAAGCTTCAGGTCCACGACAGACTGAGGGTCTCTGACCTTTGGTATGCCAAAAGGTCAGAAGAGACCGTCTCTTGATGCAGCAAGATGGTGCCATAGGCCCCCAGTGCATAGACAGCAGCAGTGCGGCTGTCGTTGACGGAGATATTTGACGGACATGCCATCAGCCGCCTGAATCAGCCGCCTAACCGATCGAACGTGGTCCTCTCGCAGTCCAGACCTATTTCCCCTGAACTATTGGTTCTGGTCGGTGGCGTTCACCGAATTTTCGTACAACCCTCCTGAGTCCTGCAGCAACGCTCCGTGAATCGTGGACGCCCGCGGAGGACTTCGCGCGATGGTTCTAACCGGAACATATCAGGCGTGCGGTGCGGCATATCTTTCAGCGAAGAGCCGAAATATGTTCCCGCAAAAACGGCACCAGTGTTGAAAGCTGATAAAATGTACCTGTCTGAGATTATTATGAATACAAACCCTATTGTTTTACGATCATGGTGATATATAATTATCAAGTATGTAAATTTATTTATTTTCATTTTGAAGTGTTTTAAAATTATCATTAATTATGAAAGAATGCTAATTTTAGGGCTTATGGCTCAAAGTTGAAGTGAAAGTCGAAACCCGCCGAAGAAAAATGGGAAGGCTAGTCAAAATTGGTTTACCCTCCCCCCCCCCCCCCCCCAACTTTGAAATAGTTCCCGGGCCTCTGGACAGAAGTGCTGCAGTGACATCAGAAAGACAGGTGCTTTTAACCCTCGCCCTACGGGGGCTGACAGCCCCCCCCCCCATGAGGTTTTGCTTGAATAACTTTTTACACATGCGGCGCATCTCGCTGACATTTTCTGTATCTGAGTTTGCAACAATTATACATATGCTGTAAAATTGTCATTGAAATTGGTTAAGTGGTTGAGGAGATAATCATGTTTTGATGACGTCATGTTGGTGGAAAAACGATAAATATTTGAAAAATCGTCGAAAGCAGAGTTTTTAAGAAAATTGCAAACGAAATTAAAAAAAGATACAAAATGGCATTCTCTTTAAAATGGCAATCTTGGATTTCCAAAACTTTGGGACCCCTAAAATAAAATAAAAATGTGAAAAATCACCACAAAATAAAAATATTAAAAGATGTTAGAAAAACCGGAATATATGTGAGAGAACTGGGTATGGGCAATACCCAAACCAAATTTCAAAGCAATATCTATATTTTTGACTGAGTGATGACTCCCTAAGTGTAAGAAACTCATGACGTCATTTTTAATCCAAAAAAAAATTGGACAGTTTTTGACAAGATACGAGCAAATAATTACATTTTCTGTATTTCTGAGACAAAACTGGTCTAGGGACGTGCCTTTTATGTACATTTATCAATTTCTAATTTTGAGATTTTCTGACAGCAAAATCGCTGTTCTGGACGTGGTCGATCCGAGGCTATTCACTTGACCTGGAAGGTCATCCGTTGATCTGAAACCTAAAAATCGCATACTGTTAGATTCCTCTCATGACAAGCAACATGCTGATTCTTATTGCATTGCTTTAAGTTGCTTGGTTTGGAAGTTAACAGGGGCCCTGTCAGCCCCCCCCCCCCCCCGTAGGGCGAAGGTGAAAAAACTCCCGTAGGGCGAGGGTTAACGAGTGGAGAGATATCTTAGCTGCTACTGCTGGCGGAGGTTGTGCCATCTGGTGGAGATTCGATTGTTTTCACTGATACTGCGCAGTTGCGCTTCAGAAACGCTCGCTAACCTGCATCGGTTTGGTCCTGTTTGGTGAGTTTCCATAGCAACCAACTGGCACTAACATCAAACGACAACATTCCTGGAATAACAAGGTACGAGTTCAATGGATATAGAGCTTGTCTGATTTTGCCACGAATGAATGGCAATATAATCTAGGTAACAACTACCTCTCGTGCTTGACAATGGTCGGCAATATGTATTTATAGGCCTTCCCGTAACGGCATCTGAGTGATGGACTAGCTGAGGTCGGTATTTCGACTGCGGTCCCAGCGCACCGCACAGCACCGCACTCGGAGGCTGTTTCACCTGTCGTGGTAGCCGACTCGACCAGGAAAGCGGACCGATTTGGAAAGCGCGCACCACTTTACCGCGTCGTGTGATCACCTGTGAACAATCCGATCCTCTGTGATCCTCTGTGATCCGATCCTCTGTGATCCGATCCTCTGTGATTCGATTATCTGTGATCCGCTGTGATCCGATCGTCTGTGATCCGCTGTGATCCGATCCGCTGTGATCTGATCCGATGTGATCCTCTGTGATCCGATCCTCTTTGATCCGATCCTCTGTGATCCTCTGTGATCCGATCCGATGTGATCCTCTGTGATCCGATCCGATGTGATCCTCTGTGATCCGATCCTCTTTGATCCGATCCTCTGTGATCCTCTGTGATCCGATCCTCTGTGATCCGATCCTCTGTGATCCTCTGTGATCCGATCCTCTGTGATCCTCTGTGATCCGATCCGATGTGATCCTCTGTGATCCGATCCGATGTGATCCTCTGTGATCCTCTGTGATCTGATCTGATGTGATCCTCTGTGATCCGATTATCTGTGATCCTCTGTGATCCGATCCTCTGTGATCCTCTGTGATCCGATCCTCTGTGATCCTCTGTGATCCGATCCGATGTGATACTCTGTGATCCTCTGTGATCCGATCCTCTGTGATCCGATGTGATCTGATCTGATGTGATCCTCTGTGATCCGATTCTCTGTGATCCGATGTGATCCTCTGTGATCCGATCCTCTGTGATCCGATGTGATCTGATCTGATGTGATCCTCTGTGATCCGATCCTCTTTGATCCGATCCTCTGTGATCCTCTGTGATCTGATCCTCTGTGATCCGCTGTGATCCGATCCGCTGTGATCTGATCTGATGTGATCCGCTGTGATCCGATGTGATCCGATCCTCTGTGATCCGATGTGATCCGATTCTCTGTGATCCGATGTGATCCGATCCTATGTGATCCGATGTGATCCGCAGCGACCGGACGCTAGGTATTATATTTTCCGCTTGTGGGCATTTCAATAACAATATTCTGTTAGATACGAATACATTGCACTGTTCACTCACATCTTCTCACATCGGTAGTTTTCCGGACCACGAACTACGGATCCGGCACAGAATATATCGCCTTTCAAAAACATCATTTAGTGGAATGATTCCACACAAATCTGAGGAACGGTACAGATATCCTTGGATTTTTACAGAAAAAAACAATTATACTGATTTAAGCCAGTATCTTATCGCCGATCTATAGCATGCTACTTAAAGGGAATGTTTCACCTTTGTATTAGTTTTAAACTGAGATAGCCATTATCTTGGGCCGCTATTGAAATGTCTATATTACTTAGGTCATTTTTCCCAAAACTTAACCGTTTTTAAGCAATTTAATTTACCATTTGCAAAATGACTAGGCTGGTGCAGCCGCTGATTGGCTGACAGACACTTTTTCAGCCAATCCCACTTTGTCAGCCAATCAGCGGCGGCCTATAGCTCAATAATGACGTCATTCACCCAAACCTGAAAACTTAATTTTCATAAAGTTAAGTGACTTTTCGAGTGAAAAATATCACCATCGTTTTCAGCAGCACTTCTTCATATTTTCTTCTACAACCAGCGTATATTGACAACTTTCAGAAAGGTGAAACATTCTCAACAGTCTCAAACATTCTCAGTGGTGAAACAGTTTGAAGCACCACATATAGGCTGCGATAATCTGAAGCACCACAGATAGGCTGCGATAGTCTGGAGCACCACATAAGCACCACAGATAGGCTGCGATAGTCTGAAGCACCACAGATAGGCTGCGATAGTCTGCAGCACCACAGATAGGCTGCGATAGTTTGAAGCATAGGCTGCGATAGTCTGAAGCACCACAGATAGGCTGCGATAGTCTGAAGCACCACAGATAGGCTGCGATAGTCTGAAGCACCACAGATAGGCTGCGATAGTCTGAAGCATAGGCTGCGATAGTCTGAAGCACCACAGATAGGCTGCGATAGTCTGAAGCACCACAGATAGGCTGCGATAGTCTGAAGCATAGGCTGCGATAGTCTGAAGCACCACAGATAGGCTGCGATAGTCTGAAGCACCACAGATAGGCTGCGATAGTCTGAAGCACCACAGATAGGCTGCGATAGTCTGAAGCATAGGCTGCGATAGTCTGAAGCACCACAGATAGGCTGCGATAGTCTGAAGCACCACAGATAGGCTGCGATAGTCTGAAGCATAGGCTGCGATAGTCTGAAGCACCACAGATAGGCTGCGATAGTCTGAAGCACCACAGATAGGCTGCGATAGTCTGAAGCATAGGCTGCGATAGTCTGAAGCACCACAGATAGGCTGCGATAGTCTGAAGCACCACAGATAGGCTGCGATAGTCTGAAGCACCACAGATAGGCTGCGATAGTCTGAAGCATAGGCTGCGATAGTCTGAAGCACCACAGATAGGCTGCGATAGTCTGAAGCACCACAGATAGGCTGCGATAGTCTGAAGCACCACAGATAGGCTGTGATAGTCTGAAGCACCACAGATAGGCTGCGATAGTCTGAAGCACCACAGATAGGCTGCGATAGTCTGAAGCATAGGCTGCGATAGTCTGAAGCACCACAGATAGGCTGCGATAGTCTGAAGCACCACAGATAGGCTGCGATAGTCTGAAGCACCACAGATAGGCTGTGATAGTCTGAAGCACCACAGATAGGCTGCGATAGTCTGAAGCACCACAGATAGGCTGTGATAGTCTGAAGCACCACAGATAGGCTGCGATAGTCTGGAGCACCACAGATAGGCTGCGATAGTCTGAAGCACCACAGATAGGCTGCGATAGTCTGAAGCACCACAGATAGGCTGCGATAGTCTGAAGCATAGGCTGCGATAGTCTGAAGCACCACAGATAGGCTGCGATAGTCTGAAGCATAGGCTGCGATAGTCTGAAGCACTACAGATAGGCTGTGAAGTCTGAAGCACCACAGATAGGCTGTGATAGTCTGAAGCACCACAGATAGGCTGTGTATATGTTATACTGCATATACGGTGATCACCGATGCACCTTTCACCCTGCATGCTTCTAAAGCTGATCATTTACATATCAAAGCGGAAATTAATTATCCAATTTCATATGACTATGACCTGAATACAGTCTGCTATTCGCACAAATTGGCTCTCAAACATTTGGGTTACATTCCTGGCACAGTGAACGACCGCACCGTCTGAATTTGGCGTCACGCTTGGAGCACCTGGCATTCACAAGTTTAGTCCTAATTATCTGACCAAATTCCCAGGCGCCTTGATTGGCTCCCTATTTGAGGCAATTGTGGTGATTGATATATCCTTTCTGCTACTCAGCGTGCCTGGCAAACTATCCCTGATGATAACAGACGCCGAGGTGAAGGCAATCAGTGATCAGATATTGGTCATCTGATCACACATTACTGCCGCTGCCGCGAGCGAGCGCCGGCACTGTGCCTGATTGCAGCAACGCTTGGCCTGTCATATCCGGTCGGCTGTCGGAATATAGGGCACTCCAGTCCAGGTACGATTAACGATCCAGATAGGCTGTATGTCACACCAGTCATCACACTGTCATCAAAAAGCCGCAGAACCTGGCCAAACGACTTTAACCCGCGCCGTGCCGGTGCTCGGCGCCACCTTCGCCGTGGCGGGGGGGGGGTTGGGGGGGGGGGGATTTCGACGCCACCTCTAACTCGCCTCCCCTATGGGACGTAGACAAAACATGAAAATACCGTTCGAAGGCTCGCCAAAAATCATTTTGAAACAATTTTAATTATTTTTTCGCTCAGGTCAATTTTGAGGTCTCTGTTATCAAAGGTCAGATTTTCCAGTTTTCGGACTTCGCTCCAGAAACCCACAAATATCTCGGGAACTATGATAGCTAGGAACAAACGTGGAAACAAATTGAAAGCTCTTGCAAAATTCAATCGGTGCAATGTCTTTATATTTTAGCTCGGGTCAATAATTCAGTTTCCAGGGATCATCAAACGCAAAATAACTATTTTTGGCATTTTTTTTTTATCTCGCAAATAGCTTTTAATATAAGCAGGATAAGACAATAATGTTGACGCCATCATGTTTGTCTCGTCAAGGCGCTTCGAATCATATTCATGGTGATCAGTCAACCTATAAATTTGATCTCAGGTCAAGGTCAAGTGGTGACCCAAGTAGGTCATGTTGCATATTGGGAGACTTGTCTCGACGAGACAAACACATTGGTGCCGGTTTCACTTATCTATATTCATTCTGTCGAGAGGTATTGACAACAAAGTATTGGTGACCTCGGATGACCCCAGCTGACCCTCTAGGGATCACTGAACAAAAATTGCGCCTGGATCATCAAGAATGGCCTATGATAACATGATACCATCGAAAACAAAATCGAAAGCTCTTGCAAAATTAAATCGCTATAATGTCTTCAGATTTTAGCTCAGGTCAATAATTCAGTCTCCAGAGGTCATCAAACGCAACAAAAAATATGTTTTGGCAAAACTGTTTTTCGCAAATAAATTTGTATCTAAGCAGGATAAGACAATAATGTTGACGCTATCATGTTTGTCTCGTCAAGGCGCTTCGAATCATATTCATGGTGACCAGGTTAGATCAACGTATAAATTTGACCTCAGGTCATGGTGAAGTGGTGACTCAAGTAGGTCATGTTGCATATTGAGAGACGTGTCTCGACGAGACAAACATATTGGTGCCGGTTTCAGTCACTTCTCTATCTTCATTCTGTCGAGAGGTATTTACAACAAAGTGTTGGTGACCTCGGATGACCCAAGCTGACCCTCTAGGGATCACAGAACACAAATTGCACCTGGATCATCAAGAATGGCCTATGATAACATGATACAGAAGGAATTGGACTGATATCATGCATTTCCTCGGAAAAGGAAGCATTCACATATTTCCCCATTGACTTATAATGGGGAGGTCACGAAATTGACCCGACCTTAGGTCACCGATATTAAAAATCCGAGCTATACGAATTGTAGGTACTTATGACCTTATGAAATCATGTAAGTTTGATACCGATCGGTCAAAAAATATGGCTGTGGTACGACCACAAACCTTTTTGAAGGTGGGGTCACGTGATCTGGTCTGGTGACCTGAGCTGAGATGACTCGAGCTCAACAAATTTACACAATGTGGGTAATTGGTCCCCAAATACCTGTGCCAAAAACGGCGGCGCGCAGCGCCTCCGTTTTCCCGCTATCTTTGAAAAACCTTATGCGGGGGTCTATCCCCATGCCCGATGTGCGAACAAGTGCCTCGGAGGCACCAGAGCAGAACCAGGGCACTGCGGCTGTTCGTCATTCAGGAGCTCTAATTATACCGATAATTGCTGTGTCTATGTCGGACGTCACACTGTCGCGGAGCTGAGCTACTTACTTCGTAATGATCGCTGTCACCGGGCCTCGCAAGCGCCGGCGTCGGCTCACATGTACAGCAGCATCTGTCAGCTCATCCAACTAGAGCTTCTCAGTATCTCCGCCAGGGGGGCATTTCATGAATGGATGTGCATTTCCGCATTGTTGAACAACTGGTGAAGCAATCCTCTGCCGCCAGCAGATCTCAAAACGATTTATAAGTCGTTGCTTTCACAGCAGTTACGCCACGGGCCTACCAACCCCCAGCCCGGCCCAGCCAAGGCCCATGAACACCAAGGTCAAATTTAGAATATTGAGGCCCAAGCCCGTCCGGCCCGTTCAGATTAAGCATATCTTATTTTCACAAAAATTGCAATCCTTATCCTAGCATATTGACTTGTATACTATATATGTGAAACAATGAAACAAATTTTATGACAACTATTTATGATCATGGACAGGGGCGGATCCAGAAAATCTTCAGGGGGTTCATCAATTGCAGTGGTGTCTATAACCAATCTGAAAACTCAACGGATTTGGTTCACTATAATATGAGGGTGCTCCTATTTCAGTTGTTTTTGTTTAATTGACAACGTTTGCTATAGGTATTTGCAATATCAGTCGTACCCCTTCTATCATTTAAAGTGCCGCGGATGGTGCTAAAATATATCATTTGTACAGTCAAGGGCGGCCCCGACAGCTGATGAATAATTGATCAAGAGGGAAGTCGAGGTTCGTGACCAGGGGAGGGGGGTTGGAAGCCGTTTTTACCAGTAGTAAATCGTATACATGTGATCAATTATTATTGCGCCGCGAAGCGGCGCCAAAATTTAAAGTTTTGAGCAGGTTGGAGAATGTATTTATGCTATTGGAACCAGCATGCAGGGTCAAAACGAGGAAATATGTCTGGAGAAAAAGATGGGGTTAAAAGACATGTTGCCCCCCCCTATTTAAGGCCAAAGGTGGGGCCATGACCCCCATATCCTCCCCCCTGTGGCCGCCAGTGTGTACAGTCTATATTAAACCTTTTTGTACTGGAAAAGAACACTGATTGATTTGCGCCGCGTAGCGGCGCGGAATTTTATGCTTTATTTGTGTTTTTGTCTGGATAACTAGGCCCTAACAAATCGAAAAGTTCTTTAATCTATATGTATCAGCCCAAGGGGCCCTCAGGGCCCCTCGAGTCCGATACGTTGTTGCTTTTGGTATAAAGGCACGTTGGTGGCCCTTCATAGCCCAAGGGACGGGAGGCATGAAGGGACATTTTTTGGCATAATTAAGCACTTTTAATTTAGCATCATTTCGCGATTTTTTTCCCAGCGACCAATGCTTGTGATTTCATGGCGGCACCAGACCATTGTTTTCCCTCCTGGATTCAAGGAGGCACGGTGCACCGGTGTCTCTCCTCGCCCCACAGTGCCGCCTACCGGCACGGTGGTGCCCTTGGTTCAAAGAACACTGAATTATTTGCGCTGCGTAGCGGCGCGATTTTTTTGCTTTATTTTGGTGGTGCCCTTGGTGCCCCGGCGCGGTGGTGCCCCCAAGACGCGGTGGTGCCCCCACGGCCCGGTGGTGCCCCTGCGGCGCGGTGGTGCCCTTGGTTCAAAGAACACTGAATGATTTGGGCTGCGTAGCGGCGCGGATTTTTTTTTATTTGGGTGGTGCCCCTTGTGCCCCGGCGCGGTGGTGCCCCCACGGTGTGGTGGTGCCCCCATGGCCAAAGGGGGGTCATGTTCCCCGTGCCCCCCCCCCCCCCCCCTGGGTCCGCCACTGATCATGGAAAACAATCAGATATATAGTGACACAATAATAATACATTTTATAACACCTGACAAACAGAGCAATTGGCATGTTTTTTTGGAGCTTTTAGGTATGTTTTGCCAGAAATTAAAGTTCCTTAACATAAATACTAAGTTGAAATTGGCAAAAGAAAACACTGGCAATGTTTTTTTCTTCAGAAATTGCAGGTTCTTAACAGAAATAATAAGTTGAAATTGACAAAAGAAAACACAGGCAAGCCGCAAGTATGTCATGATGAATGTGTCTTATGGCGCACCGATTGCTGTGGTCATTTAGCACACAGGCCCCAGTGGCAAGAATGTCCAAATGCAGGACAGAAGATTTAATCCATGCTGAGCTGAGGTAAGACAAATGAGGTTAAATACATATAACATAAGACAAAGGTGCCTTCTCCACAATGATAGCTTGATTATTAAACAAAGAAACGAGACATGTCAAAAATGAAATTATAACTCATGATTTCTTGCATTAACCCTCGCCCGTGCAGCGTCCGATCAGTGCGTGACCCTGCATTAACCCCGCCCGTGCAGCGTCCGATCAGTGCGTGACCGTCCATTAACCCTCGCCCGTGCAGCGTGCGATCACTGCGTGACCGTCCATTAACCCTCGCCCGTGCAGCGTCCGATCAGTGCGTGACCGTGCAGGGGGGGGGGTGGTATGTTAACCCTCGCGCGTGCAGCGTCCGATCAGTGCGTGACCGTGCATTAACCCCCGCCCGTGCAGCGTCCGATCAGTGCGTGACCGTCCATTAACCCTCGCCCGTGCAGCGTCCGATCAGTGCGTGACCGTCCATTAACCCTCGCCCGTGCAGCGTCCGATCAGTGCGTGACCCTGCATTAACCCCGCCCGTGCAGCGTCCGATCAGTGCGTGACCGTCCATTAACCCTCGCCCGTGCAGCGTCCGATCAGTGCGTGACCCTGCATTAACCCCGCCCGTGCAGCGTCCGATCAGTGCGTGACCGTCCATTAACCCTCGCCCGTGCAGCGTCCGATCAGTGCGTGACCCTGCATTAACCCCGCCCGTGCAGCGTCCGATCAGTGCGTGACCGTCCATTAACCCTCGCCCGTGCAGCGTCCGATCAGTGCGTGACCCTGCATTAACCCCGCCCGTGCAGCGTCCGATCAGTGCGTGACCGTCCATTAACCCTCGCCCGTGCAGCGTCCGATCAGTGCGTGACCCTGCATTAACCCCGCCCGTGCAGCGTCCGATCAGTGCGTGACCGTCCATTAACCCTCGCCCGTGCAGCGTCCGATCAGTGCGTGACCCTGCATTAACCCCGCCCGTGCAGCGTCCGATCAGTGCGTGACCGTCCATTAACCCTCGCCCGTGCAGCGTCCGATCAGTGCGTGACCCTGCATTAACCCCGCCCGTGCAGCGTCCGATCAGTGCGTGACCGTCCATTAACCCTCGCCCGTGCAGCGTCCGATCAGTGCGTGACCCTGCATTAACCCCGCCCGTGCAGCGTCCGATCAGTGCGTGACCGTCCATTAACCCTCGCCCGTGCAGCGTCCGATCAGTGCGTGACCCTGCATTAACCCCGCCCGTGCAGCGTCCGATCAGTGCGTGACCGTCCATTAACCCTCGCCCGTGCAGCGTCCGATCAGTGCGTGACCCTGCATTAACCCTCGTCCGTGCAGCGTCCGATCAGTGCGTGACCGTCCATTAACCCTCGCCCGTGCAGCGTCCGATCAGTGCGTGAC
Source organism: Chirona hameri (assembly GCA_036785665.1). Lineage (NCBI taxonomy): Eukaryota > Metazoa > Arthropoda > Thecostraca > Balanomorpha > Balanidae > Chirona > Chirona hameri. The sequence continues at coordinate 75,704 of JAXIVJ010001058.1, read as the reverse complement.
CCTGCATTAACCCCGCCCGTGCAGCGTCCGATCAGTGCATGACCGTCCATTAACCCTCGCCCGTGCAGCGTCCGATCAGTGCGTGACCCTGCATTAACCCCGCCCGTGCAGCGTCCGATCAGTGCGTGACCGTCCATTAACCCTCGCCCGTGCAGCGTCCGATCAGTGCGTGACCGTCCATTAACCCTCGCCCGTGCAGCGTCCGATCAGTGCGTGACCCTGCAAGGGGTACAACCCCCCCCCCCCCCCCCCCCTCCTAGCGTTTCGCTCCTAATTAGGCTAGAGCTTGGATTAAAAAACGAGCGTGTTGCTTGTCACGAGAGAAAGCCATTGATACCCGATTGTAAGGTCCTAGGTCATTAGGTGACCTTTGAGGTCATGTCAATGACCCAAAATTCAACAAAATTGTAAATGCGTATAAATTGAATTTAATCTAGCTAAAATCGCGAATGAGCATATAATTATGCTCAATGGGTGCCAAATTTGAAATCAGCGTCACAAAATATCCAAGAAACTGACAAATTCCAAAAAGGTCATGTCAGGTCATGTCAGGTCATTTGAGGTCAGTGACCTCGGTTGATCCGTTGGGGTGCATAACCCCACTGGAACATATAATTATGTAAAATGGATCCCATATTTGAAATCAGCGTCACAAAATGTCCTAGAAACTGCCAGAACCAAAACAGTAATATGAGGTCATTGGAGGTCAGAGACCTCAGTTGACCTCTGAAAAGGTCAATCGAGGTCACAATTTCAATGGAAACCACAGCTGTCACCTGGAAACACCTGTGCATATGCTTCCTGTACAACAAACACTATGAAACTGCACAAGTTACAAGGATCAATACTACGTGATACCAGTTGCGCCTGACATGACCTTGACAAACAGGTCAAAAGTCACGGGTCATGTGACCTACAACTTACAATTTTCAGAATATGTGTCAAATTGTTCACAAGTAGGGTACTGCAAGTTTCATCGCAATCGGTTGTTATTTACGCGAGTTATTCCCGAAAAACCGAGGGGGTGGCATCAACCCCTCCCCCATCCCCCTGCACTGGCGAGGGTTAAACATCACACACCAAGCCTGAGTAGATCTGATGCACTTATACATAACTTTAAGTATTAGTAAGTATCCTTGTCCTGTTCTACTGCATAACTATGATAGTACTGTTATCATTTATTTGAGTGTTAATACACTATTAAATCAATATGTATTATGGTGAGCGCAATATCACTCACCGGTGTGTTGCCGTGGAAGTGAACTGCTGGTTAACATATTTTTTAGCTCTGACCTGAGCTTGTGCGCGCCGCGCATTACTTCAACATTATCCGCCCAGGCTCGTCCAGAGCCCGGGATTTCCTTAAAGTTGAGGCCCGGCCCAGGCCCGGCCCATGGACCGTAGAGCCAGCCCGGCCCAAGGCGAACTCTGTTTCACAGTCGGCCGGCATAGACGGCGCAACTGTGAACGAAATGAGAGTGAGTTGAGAACCAGCACTGCGCCGCCGCCCCCGCCCCCGCCCCCGCCCCCGCCCCCGCCCCCGCCCCCGCCCCCGCCCCCGCCCCCGCCCCCGCCCCCGCCCCCGCCCCCGCCCTCACCGCCGCCTCCGTGATGCAATCAATAACCGCCTGCGATCGACGGAGAGGTTAGCTACCGACGAGATGCGTAGGAAATTCTGAAACTGAACCGAGCTTACCGGCTGGTGAGGCGCCGGCCGTATACACACTGTACAGAGAGCACCGGCTGGTGAGGCGCCGGCCGTGTCTACACTGTACAGAGAACACCGGCTGGTGAGGCGCCGGCCGTGCACACACTGTAAAGAGAGCACCGGCTGGTGAGGCGCCGGCCGTGTCTACACTGTACAGAGAACACCGGCTTGTGAGGCGCCGGCCGTGCACACACTGTAAAGAGAGCACCGGCTGGTGAGGCGCCGGCCGTGTCTACACTGTACAGAGAGCACCGGCTGGTGAGGCGCCGGCCGTGTCTACACTGTACAGAGAACACCGGCTGGTGAGGCGCCGGCCGTGCACACACTGTAAAGAGAGCACCGGCTGGTGAGGCGCCGGCCGTGTCTACACTGTACAGAGAACACCGGCTGGTGAGGCGCAGGCCGTGCACACACTGTAAAGAGAGCACCGGCTGGTGAGGCGCCGGCCGTGTCTACACTGTACAGAGAACACCGGCTGGTGAGGCGCCGGCCGTGCACACACTGTAAAGAGAGCACCGGCTGGTGAGGCGCCGGCCGTGTCTACACTGTACAGAGAACACCGGCTGGTGAGGCGCCGGCCGTGTCTACACTGTACAGAGAACACCGGCTGGTGAGGCGCCGGCCGTGTCTACACTGTACAGAGAACACCGGCTGGTGAGGCGCCGGCCGTGTACACACTGTACAGAGAAGACCGGCTGGTGAGGCGCCGGCCGTATACACACTGCACTGAGAACACCGGCTGGTGAGGCGCCGGCCGTGTACACACTGTACAGAGAACACCGGCTGGTGAGGCGCCGGCCGTGTACAGAGAACACCGGCTGGTGAGGCGCCGGCCGTGTACACACTGTACAGAGAAGACCGGCTGGTGAGGCGCCGGCCGTATACACACTGCACTGAGAACACCGGCTGGTGAGGCGCCGGCCGTGTACAGAGAACACCGGCTGGTGAGGCGCCGGCCGTGTACACACTGTACAGAGAACACCGGCTGGTGAGGCGCCGGCCGTGTACACACTGTAAAGAGAGCACCGGCTGGTGAGGCGCCGGCCGTGTACACACTGCACTGAGAACACCGGCTGGTGAGGCGCCGGCCGTGTACACACTGTACAGAGAAGACCGGCTGGTGAGGCGCCGGCCGTATACACACTGCACTGAGAACACCGGCTGGTGAGGCGCCGGCCGTATACACACTGTACAGAGAACACCGGCTGGTGAGGCGCCGGCCGTATACACACTGTACAGAGAGCACCGGCTGGTGAGGCGCCGGCCGTGTACACACTGTACAGAGAACACCGGCTGGTGAGGCGCCGGCCGTATACAGAGAGCACCGGCTGGTGAGGCGCCGGCCGTGTACACACTGTACAGAGAACACCGGCTGGTGAGGCGCCGGCCGTATACACACTGTACAGAGAACACCGGCTGGTGAGGCGCCGGCCGTATACACACTGTACAGAGAGCACCGGCTGGTGAGGCGCCGGCCGTATACACACTGTACAGAGAACACCGGCTGGTGATGCGCCGGCCGTATACACACTGTACAGAGAACACCGGCTGGTGAGGCGCCGGCCGTGTACAGAGAGCACCGGCTGGTGAGGCGCCGGCCGTATACACACTGTACAGAGAACACCGGCTGGTGAGGCGCCGGCCGTGTACAGAGAGCACCGGCTGGTGAGGCGCCGGCCGTATACACACTGTACAGAGAACACCGGCTGGTGAGGCGCCGGCCGTATACACACTGTACAGAGAGCACCGGCTGGTGAGGCGCCGGCCGTATACACACTGTACAGAGAACACCGGCTGGTGAGGCGCCGGCCGTGTACAGAGAGCACCGGCTGGTGAGGCGCCGGCCGTATACACACTGTACAGAGAACACCGGCTGGTGAGGCGCCGGCCGTATACACACTGTACAGAGAGCACCGGCTGGTGAGGCGCCGGCCGTGTACACACTGTACAGAGAACACCGGCTGGTGAGGCGCCGGCCGTATACACACTGTACAGAGAAACCGGCTGGTGAGGCGCCGGCCGTGTCTACACTGTACAGAGAACACCGGCTGGTGAGGCGCCGGCCGTATACACACTGTACAGAGAACACCGGCTGGTGAGGCGCCGGCCGTGTACACACTGTACAGAGAAGACCGGCTGGTGAGGCGCCGGCCGTATACACACTGCACTGAGAACACCGGCTGGTGAGGCGCCGGCCTTGTACACACTGTACAGAGAGCACCGGCTGGTGAGGCGCCGGCCGTGTACAGAAAACACAGAGAACACCGGCTGGTGATCCGCCGGCTGTGTACAGAGAGCACCGGCTGGTGAGGCGCCGGCCGTGTACAGAGAGCACCGGCTGGTGAGGCGCCGGCGGTGTACACACTGCACTGAGAACACCGGCTGGTGAGGCGCCGGCCGTGTACAGAGAACACCGGCTGGTGAGGCGCCGGCCGTGTACACACTGTACAGAGAAGACCGGCTGGTGAGGCGCCGGCCGTATACACACTGTACAGAGAACACCGGCTGGTGAGGCGCCGGCCGTGTACAGAGAACACCGGCTGGTGAGGCGCCGGCCGTGTACACACTGTACAGAGAAGACCGGCTGGTGAGGCGCCGGCCGTATACACACTGCACTGAGAACACCGGCTGGTGAGGCGCCGGCCTTGTACACACTGTACAGAGAGCACCGGCTGGTGAGGCGCCGGCCGTGTACAGAAAACACAGAGAACACCGGCTGGTGATCCGCCGGCTGTGTACAGAGAGCACCGGCTGGTGAGGCGCCGGCCGTGTACAGAGAGCACCGGCTGGTGAGGCGCCGGCCGTGTACACACTGCACTGAGAACACCGGCTGGTGAGGCGCCGGCCTTGTACACACTGTACAGAGAGCACCGGCTGGTGAGGCGCCGGCCGTGTACAGAAAACACAGAGAACACCGGCTGGTGATCCGCCGGCTGTGTACAGAGAGCACCGGCTGGTGAGGCGCCGGCCGTGTACAGAGAACACCGGCTGGTGAGGCGCCGGCCGTGTACAGAGAACACGGGCTGGTCCAAACATCTCTGCTGATACGGTCGGCTGACATAGAGACCAGACGAACAAGTGCCGAAGCTGGAAGGGATCAGTAGCGGATCCAGGGGGATGGGCCATGCCCCACCCTTTTTGGAAATACGCCACTGGATTTGCCCCCTCCCCAAAAAAACACGGCTAGATCCGCCCCTGGAAGGGAGGGGCTGCGGGCTCCAGGGATGCCCATGGCTGATAAGGGCCTCGTGTATTACCATGCAATCAGGCTTGGAACTCAACATTCTTTATACGTGATGCAAAAAAACGTGTGAGCCGAGCATCCCGACAAGGATAACTATAGTTAGCTACAATGCCAGTCATACCCGAAGCGTTTCCCCAACAAAAGTTGTCCAGGCATACTGTCACAATAATGGTGGGATTATAGCTTGAAAACGACCTTTCAGCATCATAATATCTTCAAACATTATGGAAGATTATGGAATAAAATACAGAGTGGTTGAGGCAATGACGCTACGTACTAACTGCATGAAACTCCGCCCTTGACTACATCCTGTTGGTCAGTGAAGAGCAGCTGCAGACAACAAAACACAACGCCAATCAGGAGGCCTCTTCTCAGATGGCTTAGTTAGAACCGTTGAATTATGTTCTATGCTGTAATTATCTGACTGTCGGTTATTTTGGCCGGCGGTGGTTCGAAACTGGCTCCGTGGTTGTGGTTCCGAGAGGGCAGCTTAGTAACCAGAGCGTGTCTGAGGCTGCCTTGACCTCGAAATCGAGCCAGCCGAGCGGCAAGGTCCGCCTAAATAACAAACACACGCCGACAGTGATAAAACCTGGTGACGTAAAGGTATATATAAACCACTTATGCAACCGTCAAGCTACTTTTCGCATATCTGGAGCAGTTCCATTGTTGACACAAGTTTATCAGAGGCCAAACTTTTTGCCCGCCCAGTCATCGCATTTACCTTTGTTTGCTATTTTTACGACTTTGTTCACTACGCAACGAACATGTCCATGGGCATTTCAATTAAATTAATATACTTAAATGGACGAGCACCTGCAAAATATTTGTTATTGGACGAGCCGAAGGCGAGTTCAATAATTTGTTACTTTTTTTAAGGCGCGAGGCCATTACATATTTGATCATGCGATTGTTCAATATGGTATGATCCAATAACAAAAGTGTTATTGGATCCTGTAGAGTCCAATAACACTTCCGGTGTTTTCCCCATTGGCTTCAGCATTACGACCCATACACACATACATTTATTGGTAAAATCTGTGGAACACGTGCTGGATAGGAAACGGTCTCTCAGTTGCATGATACAACAATTTATCATGGAACTGAGAGACCGTTTCCTATTCAGCACGTGTTACACATATTTTTACCAATAAATGCATGCATTTATGGATCGTAATGATGAAGCCAATGGGGAAAACACCGGAAGTTGTATTGGACTCTACAGGATCCAAAACACTTTTGTTATTGGATAATACCATATTTGGTCATGAATTATTGGATTGTTGGATCGCGCGAACAGTTGCATGATAAACTATTTAATGGACTGGCGCCTGAAAGATTTCTTATTGAACTCGCCTTCGGCTCGTCCAATAACAAATCCTTTTCAGGCGCTCGTCCATTAAAGTATAAGCATGGCCTTGTTTGTAACTAGAGACATATTCACATACAGTGATAGGGTCGGAAACTGACAGGAAAATATAAACGGATTTCATTGTAAACATTATCAGTAACAAAAAGTCAGACAAATTTCGTTTTACACTAAATACCAACTTAGCGTGCCAAGTTGCTAAGTTGCTAAATTACCAGTCCTTTTATAGCCTTCTTTGGAAAACATACTCTCATATTATACATTTTCAACGACATTTTGTCAGTAATCAGGAGATAAGATATCGTGATAAAGTGGATCAAGATTGCTAGAACAGCTACCATTCACTATCCAGCAATCAAGATTACTAGACAGAGAAAGGAGTTAATAGTTATGAAACATACATACATATGGGTTTAAAACTGTGTAGCACGATGTACTGTTGCATTCAAGCATCTAATCTGCACAATATTTTCATATGAACTCCGTTCACTATACGTATCAGCATAATACCAAATCAGTTCTGGCTAGAAGTGGAAAAGAATTGTTAATTGGACTGTTTCACAATGTAGTCCTTCTTTGTCTTGAACGCATACTAACGGGCGTCTATGGCCTGGTCTATGGCAGCCACATTACCCAATTCGCACAAGGCCGCAACCGTCGAGGTTTATTTGTCGTGACCACAATTCGCCAGGTGAGTGAAGGGGAACGCAGCGAATCATCGGCAACCTTGATCGTCTAGTCCCTTCCCACGCTGAATCGCTGGACCAAGGCGTGCTAATTCCCCGTCGGCCTTCCATCCTGCGCCCGACAGGCCGCGCGCCACACGCCACACTTCCCCTGCGTAGCTCTGTGCACGTGCATGCCACCCTCCCGTTCTGTTTTCGTTGTTTGATTTCTGTGTTGCATTTCGTTTCAAGGCTGGCTCACGGCGGTGTGACGGGCCAGGCGTCCGACAGCAGGTGGTTTTCCAGGCGGTGTGCCTGCCCGGCCGGTCAGAACAGCGGCGGCGGCGGCGGGGGCGGGGGCGGGGGCGGCGGCGGCGGCGGCGGCGGCACCGTGGGAAACTCAGCCGCCCTGACTGCCGTAGGAAACTGAGCGGCAGAGCGCCGGTCGCCTGGCCGGCCCAGTATCGCCATGCGGATCGTGGTGGACTGGTCGCAGGACGGCGCCGCCAGCCCGGCCTCGGCGCTGTCCAGCGGCAGCGAACAGCGCAGAGGAGGCAAGCTCTGGAGCAAGGGCGCCAGCTGGCTCAGCTCCGTGGCGCGCCGCAGCAGCGTGCACCGCTGGCTCAGCAGCGAGAGTCTGATGAGCGGCTCCGAGTGTGGCCGTCACCAGCCGGTCACCACCGCCGCAGAGGAGCTGCCGCGCAGCAGGGCGCCGCCCAACCGCCGCGCCAGCTTCGCCGAGTTCTACCCGGGTCAGCTGCAGCTGGGCTCCCGCAGTCTGCCGCGGGAGCAGGAGCTGCGCGCGCCGGAACCCCGCGCGCCTGCCCGCCCCGCACCAGACCGGCACGGCACGATACGAGGTGAGGGCGGCGTGCGGCGTCTGACGTCTGACCGGCCGCGGCACCAGCACCCGCCACCTCCTGTGCTGCCCCCGCCGCAGCATCAGCAGCAGAGGCAGGCCCGCGGTCTGTACCGCTCCCTCTCCATCGCCGGTCACCTCAGTGAGCTGAGCAGCGCCGGCGGCTCCGCGCCGCACCGCCAGTTCCACCGCAACTCCACCCTGCGCCGGTCCCGCAGCAGGGACGACCTGCTGTCGATGCGGCCCGGAGGACCGGAGCCAGGGAAGGTGGTGTACCACTACCCGCCGAACGGCGCCTACCGCAGCCCCTTGGTGCTGGTGGCGCGTACCGCCGAGCCGCCGGCGCCGCGGCCCGGTCCGCTGCGCCGCGCTGAGTCGCTCTCGCATGGTCTGAAGAGCCGCAGTCTGGGCACACTGCTAGAGGAACGCACCGAGCCGCGTCCGAGCCCCAGTCCGCTGCCGCTGCCGGTGCTCGACCTGGCTGAGGTCACCCCTCCGGCGGGTCCACCGCGCAGCGTCCCACAGCGACGGGCACCAGAGGTGACGCCGCCTCAGGGGCCACCGCAGGGTGTTTACTATCACCCGGACGAGTTTCTGCCGCCGCTGGCCGAGGAGAACTCCAGTAAGGGCTCGTCGGAGGGGGAACAGGAACGGAGGAGCAGCTCGGGGAGGGCGAGCGGTGACCGGCGCCGGTCCCGCGGCGGCGAGCGGCCGTCGGCGCGGCCTCATGTCGCTACCTTCTCCAGCCCGAGTCCAGAGAGCCCCGAGAGGCCGGCCTGGACCGCGCCCCGCAGCGCCAGTCCGCTCTACTCCACCCTAGAGGAGGGAAGGCGCGGCCGAGACAAGCTCTCTGACCGGCGACTGCGCCACGAACATGGCGGTAGATATGGAGGCTATGAAGCTCACACTGAACACGCCGGCACCGGTGGCCGTGTCGGTCACGCGGCAGCACGCAGTCAAAGCTTCGTCCTGCGCGCCCCGACCGGGATGCACTCCTCCTGCTGTCCCAGATCCGCCAGCGTGCTGTCGCCGGTGTCGCCGCCGGGCGCCCCGCCCCAGCAGCTGGACTACCCTCCGTTCGTCACGCCGGAGGGCTCTCTCAGGGAGGAGCGGCACCGGGCCGGCCCCAGCCAGCGGCTCCAGGAGCTGGAGCTGATCCGCGCCACCTACCGGGCCAGGTTTGAGCAGCGCCGCCGCTTCCCGACCTACCTGCAGCCGGCGTTTGTGCCGGTGGAAAGAGTCGCCACGGGCAGCTGGCACGAGAGGAACCCGCTGCCGGGCGCGGCGGCGCGCCGCCCAGCCCAGCACTGGCAGCAAGAGCCGCTATACCCCTGTCACCGACACCCGTCAGCAGCTGATGCCGCCGCTGCTGAACGGGCCTGGAGGCGACGCTCCTACGCCGACCCCAGACACAGCACCTTCTTTGAGGTTAGCCTTTTATTTTCTTTCTGTTCTTTTTATAGCTGTTGCTTATGTGTCTCAAAGATCGCCCAGTCCCCCAGTAGAGATAATAATCCCATTTGGTTTATTCCTCTGTTTATCTTTCATTCAATAGTGCATTCATTCATTCATCCATTCATTTATTTAATTAGTCAAATGATCAATTAGATTCTTGATAAACGACACCAAATCTTGCGAAATAGACCTCACCATGTATATGACCATTCGGCTCCAGCGTGATATCTTCGGGCAGGATGAGAAAACAAACATTCCTCAGGTCCCATTGCCGCCTCATCGTGCGACAAATTCGCCAAAAATGGCGACCTTGATCAATTACACCGTCCGCAAGCAGAATACGCTTAGAAACGGAGGCATGTAAGATGTTAAACTCCGTCACTTCTTAATTGATCTGTGGCCCAGCGTTACTCGCATATTCTTTCTCTCACATTCACGCTGAAAATGGTAAATTGACCGTTTCGTTCGGAAGGAGTTTTGTTGTAAGCAGTGTTCGTCACGGGCCCACCAACCCCCAGCCCGGCCCGGCCCGGGCCCATGAACACTAAGCCCAGGCCCGGACCAGGCCCGGTAAGATTAATAATATTGAGGCCCAGGCCCGGTCCGGCCCGTTCAGATCATTATTTTCACAAAATTTGCAATAATTATCATAGCATATTTACTTGTATACTATACATGTGAAACAACGAACCAACGAGTGTTGATACACTATTAAATCAATATTTAGTATGGTAAGCTCAATATCACTCACCTGTGTGTTGCTGTGGCAGTGAACTGCTGGTTAAAATATTGTTAAGCTCTTGCCTGAGCTTGCGCGCATTATTTCAACATTCTCAGCCCAGGCCCGTCCAGAGCCCGGTGATTTCTTAAAGTTCAAGCCCGGCCCAGGGCCCGGCCCATGCATGGCCCATAGGGCCAGCCCAGCCCGTGGCGAACTCTGGTTGTAAACCAAGAGAGACTCTAGGGTTTGTACTTTTCTATTGGTCCCTGTCTTGTTTTAAAAACCATCTAAAATGAACTATTTCCTTCAAGGCCACACTGTAATGTCCCTATGTAATGTATTAATACGTACGCGACGGACTTGCATCCAGCATATACAAATACCTATCTGGACCTCTTCGCCGCAACTATATTGTGAAATGCGGTGGCGTGAGCACTTCACCTTGTACCAGAAGCAGCCTAATTCGCTCTTAGAAGTTTTTCCCCTGTATATACGTTACAAGAACAGTGTTGCTGGGCGGACACCACAGTGAACCATAATCGGCCCTGTCACGTCTCTATTTGCCACGCCAGTTGCGAGGGCCGCGCGGGGCGTTTTTCATCCGTGCTAAGTGGTCTCCAGTAATCCGGGCCCGTCGATAGGGCCTGCACGCAGCGCTCCCGACGCCCCGCAGGTTGGTGTCGCTCGACCGGGGTCCGGGCTCCTGAATACAGACCGGGGACTCACCGGAGTCCCCAGGACTCCTAAGTACAGGACGGGGACTCACCGGAGTCCCCAGGGCTCCTGAATACAGGACGGGACTCACCGGAGTCCCCAGGGCTCCTGAGTAAAGAACGGGGACTCACCGGGATCCCCAGGGCTCCCTGAGTACAGGATGAGGACTCACCGGAGTCCCCAGGGCTCCTGAGTACAGATCGAGGCCTCGCCGGGATTCCCAGGGCTCCCTGAGTACAGGATGAGGACTCACCGGAATCCCCAGGGCTCCTGAATACAGGACCGGACTCACCGGAGTCCCCAGGGCTCCTGAGTACAGCACGGGGACTCACTGGAGTCCCCAGGGCTCCTGAATACAGGACGGGGACTCACCGGAGTCCCCAGGGCTCCTGCCTGAGTACAGGACGGGGACTCACCGGAGTCCCCAGGGCTCCTGAATACAGGACGGGACTCACTGGAGTCCCCAGGGCTCCTGAGTAAAGAACGGGGACTCACCGGAGTCCCCAGGACTCCTGAGTACAGGACGGGACTCACCGGAGTCCCCAGGGCTCCTGAATACAGGACCGGACTCACCGGAGTCCCCAGGGCTCCTGAGTACAGCACGGGGACTCACCGGAGTCCCCAGGGCTCCTGAATACAGGACGGGGACTCACCGGAGTCCCCAGGGCTCCTGCCTGAGTACAGGACGGGGACTCACCGGAGTCCCCAGGGCTCCTGAGTAAAGAACGGAGACTCACCGGGGTCCCCAGGGCTCCTGAGTACAGGACGGGGACTCACCGGAGTCCCCAGGGCTCCTGAGTACAGCACGGGGACACACCGGAGTCCCCAAGGCTCCTGAGTACAGGACGGGGACTCACCGGAGTCCCCAGGGCTCCTGAGTGCAGGCCGAGACTCACCGGAGGGCCCAGGGCTCCTGAGCCTGAGTACAGGACGGGACTCACCGGAGTCCCCAGGGCTCCTGAGTACAGGACGGGGTTTCATATGAAACCCGTCCACAGTGGCGGGCACAGCCCGGGCCTGGCTGTCGGCTCCACTCGTCACGGTCGGGCCTGATTCGAAATCGATCTGGAGCAATTAGTATCTCTGAGTGGTGCTCCACACCATTGTGGTGAGGCTTCTGAGGAGCGGAACCGCTCTCCGGCCAGGCGTCGCCCCTCTCTCGTATTCATCGGGAGAGGAGGACGGCGTGACCAAGCACCACGGGCCGGTCGCCGGTCTACATAGAGGTAACGGTCCTCCAGCCCTCCTCGTGGGCCGGACGCCGGTCTACATAGAGGTCACGGTCCTCCAGCCCTCCTCGTGGGCCGGACGCCGGTCTACATAGAGGTCACGGTCCTCCAGCCCTCCTCGCGTTTGCCGGACGCCGGTCTACATAGAGGTCACGGTCCTCCAGCCCTCCTCGTGGGCCGGACGCCGGTCTACATAGAGGTCACGGTCCTCCAGGATTCCTCGCGGGCCGGACGCCGGTCTACATAGAGGTCACGGTCCTCCAGCCCTCCTCGCGGGACGGACGCCGGTCTACATAGAGGTCACGGTCCTTCAGCCCTCCTCGCGGGACGGACGCCGGTCTACATAGAGGTCACGGTCCTCCAGCCCTCCTCGCGGGCCGGACGCCGGTCTACATAGAGGTCACGGTCCTCCAGCCCTCCTCGTGGGCCGGACGCCGGTCTACATAGAGGTCACGGTCCTCCAGCCCTCCTCGCGGGACGGACGCCGGTCTACATAGAGGTCACGGTCCTCCAGCCCTCCTGGACGGTCCATAGAGCCATGGCATATCGCGAACTGGGCGAGGAGGGAAATGCTGTATTGAGTCGCAGCCGGGACGGCAAAAGCTGAACGAGACACCAGGAACACCGGCTCCTCCATGTAAGGAGGCGTCTGGAGCACCATGGTAGGTGTAGATGTTTTAACGATACGTCATTTTTCAGCAAATAATGATATACTACGCCTATTATGTGGCTAGCATTTTCTTTTACTTCATGTGGAAATTAATGAATGGATATCATTAGATCTTATATAAATAAGATAGTACTAGAAGGCCTGCCATTTATATAGCCAGCCAATGAGAAGGCAGCTAATTGATATAGCCAGCCAATGAGAAGGCAGCTAATTGATATAGCCAGCCAATGAGAAGGCAGCTAATTGATATGGCCAGCCAATGAGAAGGCAGCTAATTTATATAGCCAGCCAATGAGAAGGCCTGCCATTTATATAGCCAGCCAATGAGAAGGCAGCTAATTTATATAGCCAGCCAATGAGAAGGCAGCTAATTGATATGGCCAGCCAATGAGAAGGCAGCTAATTTATATAGCCAGCCAATGAGAAGGCAGCTAATTGATATGGCCAGCCAATGAGAAGGCAGCTAATTGATATGGCCAGCCAATGAGAAGGCAGCTAATTGATATGGCCAGCTAATGCGTTCCCTGCCCATTAACCGGTCCGATTTAGGTATTTATTGCAATACAACTAAGCATAGGACACATTACTGCCACTTATGTATATAGCCAGCTAATTTATGTAGCCAGCCAATGCGTTCGCCGCCCATTCCTCGGTCCGATTGATATGTTATGAAAGCGATTTGGACAGAACTGCAAGGCAAACGTAAGACATAAACACCAAACGACGGGTACATTACTGCATACAACTTGACATGTACTAAACAAAACAATTATCGTTCTGTTCCTCGTTCCGTTCTCGTTTTCTCCCAAGTCCCATGCCGTTCACAGTCTCTGCACAGTTTAGCTTTTTAATGGGATGAGGGACAATTTTGTAAGGTTTTTGCACGTGCCGAAACTCCCATTGGATTAACATCACACAGTCGTGGAAGCGTAATCTATAATGTAAAACGAAGCATGATGCCAGGCCGTTGAGACAAAAACAATCATAGGCAGGGGCGTAGGCAGAATTCTCCCAGGGGGGGGGGGGGCAAATGGGATCAGAGGGGCCCTCGTAGCCAAGGGGGGCCCACATAATTAAAACAGTACAGTATGTTTTATGTTGTAAAACAACGACAATTAAGTTTCGACAACGATTTTTCAAAATCTCAAAATTTCGCAAATCTGCGACAGCCATTTTCAATATAACGTAATTTCCTTTCTTTTGGCGTTTTGTATTTGCAATTTTCTTCAAAACTCGATTTTCTACGATTTGCCCAACATGTATTGTTTTTCCACCAAAAATGGCATGACATGACGTGATTAAAACGTCATTATCTCCCAAAGTACTCCACCATTTGCATTGAAATGTTGTGATAAGACGTATAATTGATGCAGCTTAAGGTACTGGAAGATTGACGTCGATATCTATCAATGTTTTCAAGTTATTGAGCAAATGCCACCTACAGCGGGGCGCGGGTCAATCAAAATAATATCCTGAATCTTCTTCAATTCGGATTAAGGAAACAACACAGTACGTACATGCCGATTGTGCAAATGTACGATGAAGTTACCAAATATCTACAAAGTAACTAAATGACATGCTCATATCTTAATTTAGAGAAAGCTTTCGATACCGTTTGCTTATATTTTTGGTAAAATAACCACATTGTGATACGAGGGGTTTCTACAACACGATAGTCATATCTTAACACGCTCCCTGGAGGGCCTCTGATAATTACACGCCCAGAAGGGGGGTGGATTCCCCCCCCCCCTAAGATCCCGAAAACCACGCAACGTAGCGACAAGCGGAACACGGCATTAGAAAGCTCGAGACAAGCTCTATCGAAGGTATATCTGTCTTCTTGTTTTAGGTCAGGTCAATATTGAGATCACCAGAGGTCATCAAAGGTCATATTTTCCAGTTTTAGGACTTCGCTCCAGAAACCCACAAATATTTCGGGAACTTTGATAGCTATGAATAAACGGAAAAACAATCGAAAGCTCTTGAAATATGCAAATCGCCATTGGTGTCCTCAAAGTTGAGCTCAGAGGTCATTCTTATTTTGTATCCCCAGGATTGGAAATTTGTCATGTTTGGGGAGTGTGTAAAATACCTGCATATTATTTGGCTTTGCTTCTGCATTTCCGAGGCGCTGTTTCGACGCTAAACATCTCCCGCGCCGGGTCCTGAGGTCATTGTTTTTTCAAACGAGCCACGGCTCGATTTTTTTTGGATAAGAATGGCCTCAGGTCAATATTTTAGGCTCAAGAGGTCATCAAATGTTTTTTTTAAAAACTGTTTGGCAAAACAGTTTTTCGCAAATAATGTTGTACCTAATGCAGATAAGGCACTATTTTTACGCCATCGTGTTTGCCTCGTCTCGGAAGGGCCCTATAAAGGCCGGCAGAGGGCCCTCTACAACTGACAGGGGCCCTCTATATGCCGGCAGGGGGCCATCTGCAGATCGGCAGGGCCCTTTACAAGCTAGTGGAGGGCCCTCTCAATACTGACTGGGGCCCTTTTGTACGTATTTACATATACATGCTTTTAACAGACAAGCAAGTGCTGTTATTTATTCGTGTTACGATTTCTTTAGGTTCGTGGGTATTCTTTTATGTGACGTACGGCGTTTTGCGGGCGCCTGACACCATCCAAAACACTGGGGCCTTCGGGCCTAAGCGCCCTCTCTCGGTCGCCAGAGGGACCCACCTGGCCTCCAGGGGGGCCATGGCCCCCTTGCCCCCCCCCTTGCCTACGCCCTTGATCTTAGGGCGATGTGCACAAAAATGTTTATGTTATTTTGTATTTGTTTTTAACCTTCATATTTTTCAGTAGCATGGCTCCGAAAAACGGCACCGTTTTGGACCACGCCGGTTCGAATGGTGAAGAAATCACGCAGATCAGTCCCATAGCCTCGGAACATGGGCTTGCCTGCAACAGTTGTTGGTGCTTTTGGTCCCATTTGGTCCACTTAGAGTGAACCAATCTGTATAAAACGCAAAACGGCACCGTTTTGGACCACGCCGGATCGAATGGTGAAGAAATGATGCGGATATATCCCATAGTCTTGGTGCATGGGCTTGCTTGCAAATTTGTACTGAAAGGTTTGGTCCAATTTTGTCCATTTATATTGGACTAAAGTGGATGCAACGCAAAACGACACCCATTCCGACTAGTTGAAATTGAATGGTAAAAATTTCACTCAGATCGGTCCAGTAGTTTCGGATCATAGGCTTGCCTGCTAATCTGGACAGTTTTTTAGACCCTCCCTATTCAATACAAACAAAACACGGCTGCATATATCATGTGACCAAGCCCTCCCTCAAGCCAATGCAATTAGACATTGTTAACATTCATATTAACATATATAAAGTCAACCCCTCATATTAATTTTTACTGACCAATATTGATATATTGGTCAGTAATAAATAAATATGAGAAGTGACTGTTTAGCAATAATAAATGTATCACGTGATCAAAACAATACCTACACCCCTACACCTTAAATATGTGTGGCAAAAAAATAGCCGAAGTGCGCAAAAAAAATACACCTCGGACCTGCCATATATGGTCATGCTCCACCCCCCCCCCCCCCGTTATTGTCACGTGACACTTGAAGGAGGGCTGTATATACCATGCACACTATCCCCAGTTGACCGTTTATATTGGAATTATAACGTACGAAGCCTTCAACAAATGTAATTTACTAAAATTGGAAGTTTTCTCTCCCTGTGTTTAGGCTTCAGGATGTTGATGCCAGGTGCCATATGTAATGTGCGCTTGACCTCGGCCGTAGTGTGCTGACGTCATCAGTCGTGCTCTCCTGACGTCATCACATACGCCTCCTGAATCCCTGACGTCATCAGCCGTAGCCTCCTGTACTGGCGGATCTAGGATTCGAGTGGGGGGGGGGGGGGGAGAGGCTACTAAAATTTCGCTCCGTTGCATCAACGAAAAGTTGTTGACCGGGGGAGGGGGCAGGGGGTGGCGTCGGGTCGTCAGCGTAAAAAGTTTTTCAGCGGGAGGAGGGGGGGGGGAGCGCCGGGTCGTCAGCGCAAAAAGTCGTCGACCGAGGGGGGGGGGGGAGGATGGCGTCGGGTCCTCAGCACGAAAGAGTCGTTGACCGGTGGGATATATTTTTCCTAATTTTCACTTCTTACAACCAATGCAGGAACGCGCGGGGACATACTTGTATTGAATGTCCGAATGCCCCCTGGATCCGCCAGCGTTTTGCAGTGGTAGGGCTACCACTGCAGAAACAATAATAATAATAATAGTTTATTTCATACCTGCTCGGTACATATCTGGAAATCAATCCATAGCTACAAAAAGAAAATTTGTTTAACTGAACCTAATTTACCCTTCTTAATAGTAGGTATTAAGAAGGGTAAATTACCTACTACCTACCTACCTACTAGTAGACGTATTCCACACAACATAGGTACCTATACATGGAAATTCACTCACGCGCTCCTCAGCAGGCGAGACCAAAGGCGGCGACGCTGCGTGTAAAATTAGAACTTACGTTGGTTGTGAATCACTCCAGATAAAAAATAGCGTCAGACGCGCCACTTTCCCTACTGCTACCAAAATGCTACAAAATAGAGGAAACACGAACGAGGCAAAAAATGACTATTTACTTCTTTCGCAAGCAGTTATTTTTCGTAGTCTGTACCCATTTTTCATCGCCAGCTTCAGAGGATTTTTGGTTGTGGGGGGGCTAATTTATATTGTAGCCCCCTCTCGAGCGTGGAAGGGGGAGGGGGTGGCCTTTGGCCCCTGCCGCTCCATCCCCCCCCCTGGATCCGCCAGTGGCCTCCTGACGTCAGTTTCAGCAGGTCCAGTTCGGCCGTCCTCTGGTGGTTGGTGCCACTGTCCCGCCGCAGTGGAGTCTGATTCTGAGTCGGACTTTATAAATACCCCGGCTCTGTGGGCAGTCAGTGAGGCCCGGTCTGGTGCGGGGTGCATACCAGCTGGCGTGAGGCCCGGTCTGGTGCGGGGTGCATACCAGCTGGCGTGAGGCTCGGTCTGGTGCGGGGTGCATACCAGCTGGCGTGAGGCCCGGTCTGGTGCGGGGTGCATAGCAGCTGGCGTGAGGCCCGGTCTGGTGCGGGGTGCATACCAGCTGGCGTGAGGCCCGGTCTGGTGCGGGGTGCATACCAGCTGGCATGAGGCCCGGTCTGGTGCGGGGTGCATACCAGCTGGCGTGAGGCTCGGTCTGGTGCGGGGTGCATACCAGCTGGCGTGAGGACCGGTCTGGTGCGGGGTGCATACCAGCTGGCGTGAGGCCCGGTCTGGTGCGGGGTGCATAGCAGCTGGCGTGAGGCCCGGTCTGGTGCGGGGTGCCTACCAGCTGGCGTGAGGCTCGGTCTGGTGCGGGGGTGAATACCAGCTGGCGTGAGGCTCGGTCTGGTGCGGGGTGCATAGCTGCTGGCGTGAGGCTCGGTCTGGTGCGGGGTGCATAGCTGCTGGCGTGAGGCTCGGTCTGGTGCGGGGGTGAATACCAGCTGGCGTGAGGCCCGGTCTGGTGCGGGGTGCATACCAGCTGGCGTGAGGTCCGGTCTGGTGCGGGATGCATACCAGCTGGCGTGAGGCCCTGTCTGGTGCGGGGGTGAATACCAGCTGGCCTGAGGTCCGGTCTCGTGCGGGGTGCATACCAGCTGGCGTGAGGCCCGGTCTGGTGCGGGGTGCATAGCAGCTGGCGTGAGGCCCGGTCTGGTGCGGGGTGCATACCAGCTGGCGTGAGGTCCGGTCTGGTGCGGGGTGCATACCAGCTGGCGTGAGGCCCGGTCTGGTGCGGGGTGCATACCAGCTGGCGTGAGGCCCGGTCTGGTGCGGGGTGCATAGCAGCTGGCGTGAGGCCCGGTCTGGTGCGGGGTGCATACCAGCTGGCGTGAGGCCCGGTCTGGTGCTGAGGTCCGGTCTGGTGATGAGGTCCGGTCTGGTGCTGAGGTCCGGTCTGGTGCGGGGGTGAATACCAGCTGGCGTGAGGCCCGGTCTGATGCGGGGGTGAATACCATCTGGCGTGAGGCCCGGTCTGGTGCGGGGTGCATAGCTGCTGGCGTGAGGCCCGGTCTGGTGCGGGGTGCATACCAGCTGGCGTGAGGCCCGGTCTGGTGCGGGGTGAACACCAGCTGGCGTGAGGCCCGGTCTGGTGCGGGGTGAACACCAGCTGGCGTGAGGCCCGGTCTGGTGCGGGGTGCATAGCAGCTGGTGTGAGGCCCGGTCTGGTGCGGGGTGCATACCAGCTGGCGTGAGGCCCGGTCTGATGCGGGGGTGAATACCAGCTGGCGTGAGGCCCGGTCTGGTGCGGGGTGCATACCAGCTGGCGTGAGGCCCGGTCTGGTGCGGGGTGAACACCAGCTGGCGTGAGGCCCGGTCTGGTGCGGGGTGCATAGCAGCTGGCGTGAGGCCCGGTCTGGTGCGGGGTGCATACCAGCTGGCGTGAGGCCCGGTCTGATGCGGGGGTGAATACCATCTGGCGTGAGGCCCGGTCTGGTGCGGTGTGCATAGCTGCTGGCGTGAGGCCCGGTCTGGTGCGGGGTGCATAGCAGCTGGCGTGAGGCCCGGTCTGGTGCGGGGTGCATACCAGCTGGCGTGAGGCCCGGTCTGGTGCGGGGTGCATACCAGCTGGCGTGAGGCCCGGTCTGGTGCGGGGTGCATACCAGCTGGCGTGAGGCCCGGTCTGGTGGGGGGTGAACACCAGCTGGCATGAGGCCCGGTCTGGTGCGGGGTGCATACCAGCTGGCGTGAGGCCCGGTCTGGTGCGGGGTGCATACCAGCTGGCGTGAGGCCCGGTCTGGTGCGGGGTGAATACCAGCTGGCGTGAGGCCCGGTCTGGTGGGGGTGAACACCAGCTGGCGTGAGGCCCGGTCTGGTGCGGGGTGCATAGCAGCTGGCGTGAGGCCCGGTCTGGTGCGGGGTGCATACCAGCTGGCGTGAGGCCCGGTCTGGTGCGGGGTGAATACCAGCTGGCGTGAGGCTCGGTCTGTTGCGAGGTGAATACCAGCTGGCGTGAGGCCCGGTCTGGTGCGGGGTGCATACCAGCTGGCGTGAGGCCCGGTCTGGTGCGGGGTGCATAGCAGCTGGCGTGAGGCCCGGTCTGGTGCGGGGTGCATACCAGCTGGCGTGAGGCCCGGTCTGGTGCGGGGTGCATACCAGCTGGCGTGAGGCCCGGTCTGGTGCGGGGTGCATACCAGCTGGCGTGAGGCTCGGTCTGGTGCGGGGTGCATACCAGCTGGCGTGAGGCCCGGTCTGGTGCGGGGTGCATACCAGCTGGCGTGAGGCCCGGTCTGGTGCGGGGTGCATAGCAGCTGGCGTGAGGCCCGGTCTGGTGCGGGGTGCATACCAGCTGGCGTGAGGCCCGGTCTGGTGCGGGGTGAATACCAGCTGGCGTGAGGCCTGGTCTGGTGGGGGTGAACACCAGCTGGCGTGAGGCCCGGTCTGGTGCGAGGTGCATACCAGCTGGCGTGAGGCCCGGTCTGGTGCGGGGTGCATACCAGCTGGCGTGAGGCCCGGTCTGGTGCGGGGTGCATAGCAGCTGGCGTGAGGTCCGGTCTGGTGCGGGGTGCATAGCAGTTGGCGTGAGGACCGGTCTGGTGCGGGGTGCATACCAGCTGGCGTGAGGCCCGGTCTGGTGCGGGGTGCATACCAGCTGGCGTGAGGCCCGGTCTGGTGCGGGGTGCATACCAGCTGGCGTGAGGCCCGGTCTGGTGCGGGGTGCATAGCAGCTGGCGTGAGGTCCGGTCTGGTGCGGGGTGCATAGCAGTTGGCGTGAGGACCGGTCTGGTGCGGGGTGCATACCAGCTGGCGTGAGGCCCGGTCTGGTGCGGGGTGCATAGCAGCTGGCGTGAGGCCCGGTCTGGTGCGGGGTGCATACCAGCTGGCGTGAGGCCCGGTCTGGTGCGGGGTGCATAGCAGCTGGCGTGAGGTCCGGTCTGGTGCGGGGTGCATACCAGCTGGCGTGAGGCCCGGTCTGGTGCGGGGTGCATACCAGCTGGCGTGAGGCCCGGTCTGGTGCGAGGTGCATACCAGCTGGCGTGAGGCCCGGTCTGGTGGGGGGTGAACACCAGCTGGCGTGAGGCCCGGTCTGGTGGGGGGCGAGGTGCTCACGGCTCAGTCCAATAACCATGATAGTAGGCCGCTCTGCAATGCAAACCGCAGGCGCGATACACGAAACTGTGCGGCACGGAAGCGCATGCCTTTGGCACTTCCTTGGCACTAAAGTACCTTTATTCTTCTTTTTTTTTGCTCGTGAGAATTTGTGTAATCGTGTAGTAAGTTTCAGCAAATTCGTGCCATCATATTGCGCCGGCATCCGGTCCAGGCGTCCCCTGGTGTCGGCCAGCCTGGTTATTTGCGGATAACGGCTCTCGGCTCAGTGTCTCTGAATGTCAGGATGTGAAGGGCAGACATGCCACACCACCTGGAGAAGCGGTGGTGCGATTGCAGCACACAGGCCATATATTTCCGGGTCAGTTCCGGCGTGCTGCCACTGATATCCCCGGCTGAACTTTGTGACGTCATTGCGGGGTGGTGCTAAAAGCGATGGCGCAATATTTAGCTGTGGTTGAACATTGGTACGTCAGCATATGATGCGCTTGAGTAAGTTGACGTCAGCAAAAGCATCGGCTCAACTTGGTCTTAGTTAGGCTCTTAACTATAAATGCTCTATCTGACAACAAAATTATATGTAATCATCTAAAACTCACAGTTTGTGGCAAAACCCTATTAGTGGCAGGGGCGGCAGATTCTGCCCACCCCTCAGGTTTTTCGCATTTATCTCCCGAACGGCTGGGAGCAGACCCATGCAATTTTGGAACTTTTCCTAGAATTGAATTCCGCGTATGGACTCAAAGTTTTGAGTTCCTAACCTTAACAGAGGCGGTTCCAGGGCCGTTTTTGGGGTATTTGTTCGGTGACATTTTGAGATAATACGGAAATGAGAACTCCACGGCTTCTTCCTATCTGCCTGCAGTATAAAGGAGTTACTTAGGTTTACGGTGATTGAAACAAGTGCAAATTAGTTGATTTTAGTGAACTATAGTAAATATTGCACGGCAGAGGCGGTTTCAGGGACTTGAAAAGGGGGGGGAGGTTACAGGAAGTGATTTTTTTTAATATTTTGCTTCCCATTTTCGCTAACCTGACACCACCTATGGATGCGAATATGCTTTGTAACTGCTGTGTCCGATGTCACAATAGCGCACCATTTCATTTATCGAAAAAGAAGACGAAAAAAGACGGTTTTATAAGGCATTTATTTTACCCCCAAATTTAGTGACCTGAAAACGCCTATGATTTTTGAATTTGTAAAAGTCACCGTGACATATCAATCCCCAATTCAATGTCTATCGATCCCCATTAGTTGCGTTAAAATCGGTTGATAAACATGACAGCTGTGTTAGATCACAAATACCTCTAATATTTGTAGTTTTTGCCCCCCTGTTCCCCCCTATCAAAAAGAAGAAAAATAATTTTGTTTTTAATGTAGCTCGTGTTGAGGGAAATCAAACGCCGTTTGATTTTTGGAAATCGGACGGGTAGATCTCGAGATATCCGGGGGGTGGAATCCCCCACCCCCTGCCACTAATAGGGGTAGCCAGGAACCTGCCACTAATAGGGTTAACACGCGCACTGGAGGAAGGGGGGGGGGATCCGCCCACCGCTCCTGTTTTTGTGTGAGAATATATCCTGATTTTACCAGTGATATGCATTATTTTGTATGTACCTGCTAAAATAGAAACGGCGTATCGTCTAAAATCAGAAAAATAAAAATCGGGCAAATATTTGAGCTATAGGCCATCAAAGTAAAAGAAATTTCAATATGTCTCCAAAATGACCGCAATGAAATGTGTATATGTAAATTACCTGAGGTCAACATGCAGCTTCTATCATCTCTATTGTATCATTAGACTTTCCAACGAATCATTTAAGCCCATTTTGGGGGATATACACTGCGTTCCAGACCATAGCAATATCAAGTCAAGGAGCGCATAACAAGCAAAATTTTGCATATTTGACTTCATTTGACCTTGAGATATTGACCTGTTTCACAAAACAGGCCATGACATTTTAATAAAACAGAGTTCCCCATAAAAAAATCCCCTAGTCCCCCCCTACAAATTTGGCTATTGTAGCTCTTGTGGGGGCCGATATCTTAGAAGGGGGGGGGGGGGTAGACCCCCCTCCGGTGCGTGTAATTATCAGAGGCACTCCAGGGGTGCGTGTTAATCCGGCATTGACTGGGGTCTCAGCCGAAAGCCATTGACTGTGGGGGGGGGGGGGGGTAAACGCCTCCCCTGGTTATCTTCCGAACCAATGCTCGCAACGAGTCGCACAAGGCGGCATTCGAAAGCTCTTAATAAGACGAATCTAAAATATGCTCTATAGTTTCGAATTGAGGTCACATGTTAGGTCACAGTCAGGTCAAAGGTCAAAATCGAGATATTTGAATATATGGGCCATACTTTCCATCCAAAGCCTTCTATTACGACCATGATCACCCAAAGTGCTCTCAAAGGTATAATACACATGCTGCATGAGCTAAAGTGAGATTGTTGGCAACGGTCAAGGTCAAGGTCAGGTCACAAAAGGTCACATATGCGCAAAATATCCACGAAAGTCATGCAACCTATGGTTTATGGGTTATTTTAAACGTATAATTCGATAGTAATAGTCATTTTACAACATGACTTCATTGACGTGAAGTTAGTGTCAAGCTCAGGTCAAGATCAGGTCACATGAGGTCAAAATTCGAAATTGATAAATATAAATTAAAAAAGGCATGCTTTAGACCACTTTTGCCTCAGAAATGCAACGGTGGCATTCATTGCTTAGTAGGTGGTCATTCACCCCCCCCCCCCTCCCCTACACACACACACACACAAAAACACGTCATGAGTTACCCATACTATAAAAGCCACATGTCAGTCAAAAATAGTGACATTGTTTTGAAATTTGGTTTGATAATTGCCCATATGTGGTTCTTTGATATTTATTCCGTTTTGTAATATCTTTTAAAAGTTGATTTTGAGGGCATTTTTCCCCAAAACATTGCTTGAATTTTGGGGATAAAAGTCCAATATTTTCACAAATCCGGGATAGCCATTTGGTAGCCCTTACCATTTGCCATCTTTTAACGTTTTTTAAATCCATTTCGCTCAATATATGGCATGTGTACGGTCTGTTAAAGTGTAACTGATTTGTGTGTCAAACTCGTGTGTCACTAAATTCGCTATATCTCGAGAGATAAAGAAGTCAGACGCAATTGTTTCATTTTTGTACGAAAGACATAACATTGATGTAGGAGAAGGTACTCGAAGTCTCGCGTTGATAGCGCTATCAGCTTTTCAGTTATTGCGAAAGTTCGTCAGGGTGGGGGGCGTTAACCCGCCATTGACTGGGGGTGGACGTTTAACGCCCCCCCCCCCCCCCCCCCAGTCAATGGCGTTTGTCTGAGACCACAGTCAATGCTGGGTTAAACGCCCCCCCCCCCCCCACAGTCAATGGCGGGTTAATCAAGTAATTTCCAATATGGTCCAACTTAAGTATCTACAATGTGACAAACTTTGAACCTGAGCAAAATATTACACTCTGAGAAGCATAACGGAGTAGAAACACGACTCTCAAGGATTACAACGCTACGTCTACAGTAGTTAGTTATCCTCGAAAGACCTAATTTTTCTGCTATGCACACTGCACAGTGTACACTCCTCGGCTGTTTTGAGCGCAGGTTTACTACTAAAGCAGGGTTAGGTAGGTACTAAATCAGGGTTCAACGACAAACTCCTGGTGCAGCTATGCAATAAACTCCGTGCTATTGCCTATTTGTAAAATTGCTGGGAAGACAATTATGCAATTTCGTTGTGAAAGAGACACGTTATAAAGTTGCCGTCGGCACACCATTATACTATCACCCTCAAGAAAGACGCGTTTTTCTTTTTCTAGAATAATAATTACCACAAAAACATCACATTTGCCTTTTTCAGACTACCAGTCCTTATAGAACTGGGTTTATTAGAGTTGTGGCAAATACTTCCTATGTAAAATCGTTCCAATTCATTAAATATTCGGCTAAATGTGCGGGTGTGCTTTATTTGTTTTGCTAAACTATGTATTCAACTGCATTTATCGATTGATTCCAGCTTGATTCCAGCTAGATTTATCAGATCGGATCACCCTGCCGCTTCTAAAATGTATCGTTAACTTTCGCAAGTGTCCTCAGAACGGATGGTATCTATAGAACTGGTGGTCCTCGGCGCTGCCGGGGAGCATTGCCACTAAGCGTGGATAGGAAGCGGTGATTGAATGTGCGCATTTCTAGCTCAACATACAAATATGCTGTGCATGAGGAGAATGTTGCAAAGTGCTGTAGCGATGGCGAATCCCTTTATTGAAGACATCACACAGGCTCGCTCTGACCTTATCAGATAAACCGAGCTGGCCACACCAGCGATACCACCTGGCCATGTATTGGCGGCTGCCGTCCGGATCGATAGGTGCGCCTCCCTCTGTCCCTCTGTCCATGTAGTGGCCGCTCCTCACCTGGGCCCGGCGGCGCGTGGTGCGCGGCGGCAGCTTCATTACCACCAGGCGGCTGCCGGCTAATCTGACCCTCCGGGTACCAAATCTGATCGCGGCGACGCATACGTCCCAGGCGCCGCCCCCCCCCCCCCCCCCTACCCGCCCCCTGGGACGTTCGATGCGGCTGGCCAGGTGAGCGGTGCTGCCGTGTGCAAAGCCGGCACGCAGGCGCCCCTACCCGCGCCGCTCGTGCGCCGTCGGCGGCGGCGGACAGTGAGGCAGTGATGACCGGGATGGGCGCGACCCGCCGGTCGCCGCCGCCTCAGGCGCTCCCCAGGGCAGAGCTGCGGCGCCGGGAGGCCCGAAGCAGGGCGTGAGGGGGCCGAGCCGCTGCCGACCCGATGTACACGTGTGTGGGGTTGCCGACCTACCTTACCTACCCGTGGCGAGCCAGGGACCTACGCTGCAGGGTGAGTGATGTCCTGATCCAACCACTAACATCAGCTCAGACGGCAGATATCACAGCAGTGTGAGCGCTGTGCAGATTTCTCTTGCATGGGAACGGACTGCTGCACTTGCAGGCTGCAGTATGCCAAGGAAGGTTCGATAGTCGACTGCGTGGACCAGAACATAATGTGGTCATCGTGTTTTATTCAGCTTGCAATGTATCATTGTATAAGCAATGTTTAATTTCCTTAAATTTATTCGATAGTGCTTGATCGTTGTGGAAATCGTATTGACTTGGAGTAACTAGCACAGCAAGAGCACAAATATTGCATCGTATCAAAGGCGTCGAGAGTGACGGATATGCGCATTTTAGAAGCTAAGTCCGAATATTTTGAATGGGTGGATTTCCAAGGCCAGGACCAACGCTAAGCAGAGCTTTTTGCGCAGTCCCTGACCCCACCACCCGATCGCGCAATTCCTGGTAACCGGCAGAATTTAGAAGCGAAAGTTGAACGTGTAATATATTGGACACAGTCCGACCCGCCAGCTCAGAAGTCACCTGACCTTGAACGAAACTGCTGCCACCACCCGCAGGCCATACCAGCCAGGGACAAATAGCAAGGGCCGAAGCGATTTGAACCCAGCCGGTCATACCGGGTGAGGTCTGAAGCCTAGCGCTCTCCCGACTGAGTTAAAGGGAATATTCACCCTTAACACGCGCCCTGGAGGAGGGGCGAAATCCGCCCACCCCTAAGGTATTTCGAGGATAGCGTAAAAATAGCGGTGCGCAGCGCCGCCGTTTTTTGCATACCTGTTCGGAAATGAACTACCCACATTATGTAAAATTATTGACCCTGAGTCATCTCAGGTCAGGTCACCAGACCAGGTCACGTGATTCCCCACCTCCAAAACGTTTGCGGTAGTACCGTAGCCACAGTTTTAGGCCGATCAGTTTCAAACTTGCAAGATTTAATAAGGTCATAGATACCTACAATTTGTTTATCCCGGATTTCTGATATCGGTGACCAAAAGTCAAGTCAATTTCGTGACCGCCAACACTGTTTTGTCAATAACTATCGACATCATGAAGTGAACACGGTACCAATGTGTTAGTCTTGCCGAGACACGTATCCTAATATGCAACATGACCTACTTGGGTCACCACTTGACCTTGACCTCAGGACAAATTTATCAGTTGACCTAACCTGGTCAACATGAATATGATTCGAATTGCCTTGACGATACAAAAACGATGGCGTTAAACGTATTGCTTTATCTGTATTAGGTAGAAAGTTATTTGCGAAAAACAGTTTACCATAAAAATAACCTTTTTTATATTTGATGACATCTGGATTCGTAACTATTGACCTGAGCTCAAATATGAGGACACTTTGGCAATTGTATTTTTGCAAGAGCTTTCGATTGCTTTGTTTTCGCTTGTTCCTAGCTATCATAGTTCCCGAGATATTTGGGAGTATTCAAAGCGAAGTTCTAAAACTGGAAAATCTGACCTTTGATGACCTCCCAATATTGATCTGACCTAAAAATACCGATATACTGTCGATAGAACTTGTCTCAAGCTATCTAATGCTGTTTTCCGCTTGTCGCTACGTTACGTAGTTTTCGAGATCATGGGGGGTGCGAAATCCCCCCCCCCCCCTGTAGTCTTTTTCATAAAGCTCGATTAGTAACTTTTGTATGTGTAAGATTGTAGGTTTGTAGTTGTAGTTGTACAAATATGTTTCATAAAGCAAAAACTACCATGTACAATCACAAACAACAAATCTACAAACCTACACCTACAAATTGTACAAATCCCGGCCCAAAATGACTGGTGTGTTTCATAAAGGGGAGCTGAGTGCCCAAACAACGGAACAATCATTTGTGCAATTTATCGGGCAAACTACAACTACAATCTGCAATGCCCTTTCGGTGTGTAGAAAACTGAAAACTTGGATCGAAGAACATCTTGTATGAGAACATATTTTTTCGTCTCTCCATGTTAAAGGGAATAGTTCACCTTTAACATGGGGTTTTGGACTAAAATAGCAGATTTGTAGAGCAGATCTGAAAATGGGTTGTGGTGAAAGAATTACCTCTCTACGTTAAGTAATTTCGACACAGGACTAGTGGGCCTGGTTTCATGTCGGCTGTTCCGGGCCATGATCGGGACATGAACGCTCACCGCCGGAGGCAGGTACACTCTCTGGCACGTAGTCTCTGATCAAGACGCCTCGTTAATATCTGCTCAGCCGCCGGGGCGGCGCGGCGGCCCCTTGTCAGAGACTGTACTTGGCGTCAGGCGGGGCGGGGCGGAGCCAGAACGTCAGCTGCTATCATACGATTTCTCGTGAAATAGAAAGAGAAACTTACTTTTTTCTCCACATATATCCATCAGTTGTCCAAACTAAAGTCATATTCGTAGTTTTGAGCTCAAGATGCACCGTATGGTTGAATTTCAAGACAACTTTCAAGGGGACCTATTCCCTTTAACTCTCGCCAGTGCAGCGTCCGATCAGTGCGTGACCTGCATGCAGGGGGGGGGGGGGGTACACCCCCTAGCGTTTCGCCCCTATTTGGGCTAGAGCTTCGATTAAAAAACGAGCGTGTTGCTTGTCACGAGAGGAAGCCATTGATACCCGTTTTATGGTCCTAGGTCATTAGGTGACCTCTGAGGTCATGTCAATGACCCAAAATTCAACCAAATTGTAAATGCGTATAAATTCAATTTAATCGAGCTAGAATCGCGAATGAGCATATCATTATGCTAAATGGGTGCCAAAATTGAAATCAGCGTCACAAAATGTCCTAAAACTGCCAAATTCCAAAAAGGTCATGTCAGGTCATGTCAGATCATTTGAGGTCATGACTAGGTGGGGGGGGGTTGTACCCCCCCCCCCTGCACGGTCACGCACTGATTACAAAGACCTCGGTTGACCTGTCGAGGCGCATGACCCCAGTGGAACAGACTGGTTATTGATTCGACACTGATTGAATCGATTGGAATCGTTCATTCCATCAAAATTCTCATCAAAATTCATCAAAATTCCTTGAATCAACAAATAATTGATTCACCACCAGATCTTTTGATTCATGAATCGTGATTGAATCAAAATCCCCATCAAATCAAGGCTGATTGAATCAAAAGATTTAACGATTCTTAACGATTCAAGTA
Source organism: Chirona hameri (assembly GCA_036785665.1). Taxonomy (NCBI): domain Eukaryota; kingdom Metazoa; phylum Arthropoda; class Thecostraca; order Balanomorpha; family Balanidae; genus Chirona; species Chirona hameri. The sequence continues at coordinate 46,944 of JAXIVJ010001058.1, read as the reverse complement.
CACTTGTAAATTGTGCAAATACATGCAGTCCCAGTGGCTACATTCATTTATACTGAAATAGTATTGCTGTAACAATGTTTTAATGATCATATATATGTATGCTTCCATTTGTATTTATTTGACATAAATTCACCACATATTTAAATGTTGAATCAAACGTCAATTGATTAAAATATTTGTTTTGATTCTTTGAATCAGAAAGAATCAATTCTCAATTTTGTCTCCATGAATCGAATGATGATTGAATCATTCGGATTCCAAAATGAATCATGATTGAATCGTTCAAAAAAAAAGTTGAATCAATAACCAGTCTGCAGTGGAACATATAATTATGTAAAATTGATTCCATATTTGATATCAGCGTCACAAAATGTCCTAGAAACTGCCAGAAGCCAAAAAAGTAATATCAGGTCATCGGAGGTCAGTGACCTCGGTTGACCTCTGAAAGGGTCAACCGAGGTCACAATCTCAAGGGAAACCACAACTGTCACCTGGAAACACCTGTGCATATGCTCCTGAACAACAAACACTATGAAACTGCACAAGTTACAAAAATCAATACTACGGTCGCCAGTTGCGCCTGACATGACCTTGAGAAACAGGTAAAAGGTCACGGGTCATTTAACCTACAACTTACTTTTTTCAGAATATGTGTCAAATTGTTCACAAGTAGGGCACTGAAAGTTTCATCGCAATCGGTTGATACTTACGCGAGTTATTCCCGACAAACCGGGGGGGTGGCATCCCCCCTGCACTGGCGAGGGTTGATGGGGAGCACTTCCCGTGTCCCGTGGGGAACACTTCCCGTGTCCCGTGGGGAACACTTCCCGTGTCGTTTAGCTCTACCAATTTTGCATCCACATAATACAATATCTCAATATGTCCCAATTATCTGGAGTCTCCTGGATGCAGGTACGTACCCACATCAATACACGTGCCCAATATTAACTGGGACTTTTCATTAAGCGCGTTCGAATCACGACGACCGTGACGCTTCTTCACACTTATAGTTATGTATTTATTTATTTATTTATTTCACGTCATCAGGTATTTCCACACAATAGGGCTATTTTAATACCTTCGTCATATATTGGTGTAGCACAACATTTGCGTCGCAAAGAAGTGTTGAGAAGCTGCGTCAATAGATCAAGAAGCTTCAGTCAATATTTATCTTACATGCCTTTTAAAAGTACACACACTAAGACGATGTAGATGATTGTCAATGGCATATCGATTGTACAGTTTGGATCCACGGTATATGAAGGTGCGCTTTCCATGGTTGTTGCGGGGACGAGCAAGCGATAGGTGAGATGATTGTCGCGTTTGTCGCAAGCCTGATTGATGGTTAAATGACAGGCTTTGGCGCAGTCCGACCGGTAGGTTTAATGTTAAAATTGTGTGCATCATACATAAATCAAAATATTCTACAAATTTCGGAACAGTGAGCCAGCCTAACTCCTTTAGGACATCTGAAACATGATCGTAATTCCGGCGACCAGAGCTGACTCGTGCAGCAAAGTTGAGCACCTTTTGAAGTTCCTGAATAACACTTTTGCTAGCACCACCATATATTTGACCTTTGAGTACAATATCGAATGTGAGAGATCACAAGAGAATCCACTATGCGGGGCAGGACAGAAGCTGGCAGAACGTTTTTGGCATGGAAGATTCCGATAAGAATACCAAACCATCGGTGTATGACATGTTTGACGTGCGGTTGCCACGACAGAGTTGAGTCCATAATCATACCTAAATTCTTAACACTTTCCGAGCACAACAGGTCCTCACCCATAAATCTCACCTTCGGCATAATTCCTATCCGAGCAATCTGCCGCCTGTCACCACATACCATCAGTTCTGTTTTAGCTGCATTTCCAAGCATTTCCAAGTTATAGATCTAGAGTGATCTTACCTCCTTCCTCTCCCGGATCTCTCTGAAGAGTTTCTTCTTTGTTTTGCCTCAGTGCGAGCCTTGAAGTCATGATGTGAGTTGTGACACTGTGATTTAATCACCCTGCCCAAATGTCCTCTATCACCCTAGCCCAAATCTTCCACATTCGCGCGGTGTTTGTTTACATTTTCTGCTTGAGCCGAAAACATGTTCCGGTTATGTGCTTTGCAGTAACACCCTTTTTCATATAACTTATATTATTTCAGTGTCAAATATTTTTTCTTCAAAATAATCACAATGTTATAATATTAGAACAGGTGAATTGGGGATATTTTATATATTTCTTTATGTCCTTGACGCACCTCAAGCACCTTGTTTATTTACGTTGTCAGCTGACGCAAACAAAAATTATACAATCGCCGCCGAATTCACAATCCCGCTGATGCGGCGTGTGTAGTTTTTTTATGAAACGTGCTGGATTTGTAGTTTGTGAAGTTCAATTTACAAACTACCACTACAACAGGTTTGTACAATTTCTTTGTGAAAAAGGCTACAGGGCGTGTAATTATCAGAGGCCCTCCGGTGTGCGCGTTAACGTGAGGTTTTGAACTGAGATAGCAGATTTGTAGAGCAGATCGAAAAACGGGTTGTGGTGAAAGAATTACCTCGATACGCTAAGTAATTTCGACACAGGACTAGTGGGCCCCTTTTAGAAGAAGTTTAATTTCCCCGAAACTTGTTTCGGGTACTCACAACGGTTGTTTACGTTACAAGCAGCCTGCATATATATGCCTAAAGTCCGTCGTTATTGTGTGCAATAGTTTCCATATCCAAGCCACCATATGCATGACGTCATAATTGTCATGAAGTTTTGTATGACCATGAAGGAGAAGAGAGAAATATGTCCATTTTTAGACGAATATCCATCTATCGTCCAAACACGTGCCATATTCGTTTTTTTAGCTCGAAATACCCCGTATAGCCAAATTGCAAGACAACTTTCAAGGTGACCTATTCCCTGACGGTGTTTCGCACGACAATTGATGTGGTTCATAACCGTCGGTAACCTAGATATAACCTAGATCGAACTTCAAGATATGCATTAACCCTCGCCTTACGGGGGGCTGACAGCCCCCCCCCCCCCCCCCCCCCCTGAGGTTTTTCTTGAATAGCTTTTTACACGTTATCTTGCTTGCAATTTTCGGTAGCTGAGTTTACAACAATTATACGTAGGTATGCTGTACAATTTAATTAAAATTGGTTAAGAAGTGTGGGAGATAATCATATTTTGATGACGTCATGTTGGTGGAAAAATATAAATATTTGAAAAATAATAGAAAACAGAGTTTTAAAGGATATTGCAAACGCAATTCACTAAAGATACAAAATGGCATTCTCTTTGAAATAGCAATCACGGATTTGCAAAATCTTGGGTTTTTGACCCCTAAAATTAAAAACAAACTGATTAAAAAAAAATCCCCACTTAATAAAAATGTTCAAAGATGTTAGAAAATCTGGAATATATGTGGGGGAACTGAGAATGGACAACACCCATACCAAATTTCAAAGCAATATCTTCATTTTTGACTGAGTGATGGCTCGCTAAGTGTAAGAAACTGATGACGTCATTTTCCTATTAACTTTTGTGACTTTTTTTGACAAAATACGAACAAATAATTACCTTTTCTGTATTTCTGAGCCAAAACTGGTCTAGGAACATGCTTGTTAATTTACATTTATCAATTTCTAAGTTTGAGGTTTTCTGAAGAGCAAAATCGCTGTTCTGGACGTGGTAAATCCGAGGTCATTCACTTGACCTGAAAGGTCACCCGTTGACCTGAGACCTAAAAATCGCATACTGTTAGATTCCTTTCATGACAGGCAATATGTTGGTTCCTACCGCATTGATCTAAGTTGCTTGGTTTGGAAGTTAACTGTGGGGCCTGTCAGGCCCCCCCGTAGGGCGAAGGTGAAAAAGCTCCCGTAGGGCGAGGGTTAAGTAGTTTGGGAGATAATCATGTTTTGATGACGTCATGTTGGTGGAAAACCGATAAATATTTCAAAAATGGTAGAAAACAGAGTTTTAAAGGAAATTGCAAACGCAAGTCATCAAAGATACAAAATAACATTCTCTTTAAAATGGAAATCTCGGATTTGCAAAATTTTGGGTTTTTGACCCCTAAATTTAGAAGAAAAAAATGTTTTTTTTTACATCCCCACAAAATCAAAATTTTCAAAGATATTAGAAAAACCGGAATATATGTGAGAGAACTGAGTATGGAAAATACCCATACCAAATTTCAAAGCAATATCTTCATTTTTGGCTGAGTGATAGCTCCCTAAGTGTAAGAAACTGATGACATCATTTTTTAAATACCTTTGTTTCACTTTTTTGACAAGATACGAAAAAATTATTACCTTTTCTGTATTTATGAGCCAAAACTGGTCTAGAAACATGCCTTTTGTGCTAAGCTGGCTATATTGACTAGTTACGAGCGAACGCGAAGCGCTCGCTCGTCCTTCCGTGGTGTATGGGAAAATATTATTATGAGCGGCCCGGCCCGGCCCGGCCCGTGGCGACGCTTTTGAGAAGATCATATCTCAGCAACTGCACTTCTGATTGACAAACATACTTTTTGCTGAGCAGCCCCATCTAACCTACCCTGTTTGAGACCAGTGCAGACTCATGTGGGCCACTACCACTGCGCGTGGCGCGTGCCGCGTGCCGCGTGAGGGGTGTTGAAAAGTATTTTCTCGCAATAACTCCGCAACGGCTGGGCAGATTATGTGCAAATTTCGTGTGTGGCTAGGGACCCCTCAGCTGCCACTTTCACACAACTCAGAGGTGGGGTGACTCTGCATGTGCGCACGTGCACACCCCTATTCTATATCTCAGGAACGGCTGAGCCGATTGTGTTCAAATTTGGTGTATGGTTAGGGACCTCTCAGCCCCCACTTTCCCACAAGTCAAAGGTGGGTGCCTCTGCACGTGCGCACTTGCGCGCCCTTTTTGTATCTCAGAAACTATTTGCCCGATCGAGTTGAAATTCCCCATACATTTCCTTCGCGCTCGCTCGTTCATCGCCAACTACGGCGCCTTACTGGTTATTAATGGTGGTGAAGATTGCCGGGAGGTTAGATATAAGGTTTGCCGTGTGTAGTTAAATAAGGGGGATCGTGACTGAAGTCTGTTTGTAACAATCGGTTGCTCTCTTTTCAGAACCAAGGGAACATCAATGGAGAAGTGACAACGATTCCTGGAAGAAATCAAATCAACCAAGTGAGAGGTCTTTCCAAGAAAAATGGAATCATCGTTAACGAGGTATGTGCTTGTGCGGAATTTATTTTAAACATCGCGTATTGTTTGTCTCACATGTAGCATGCTATATTGACTAGGCATGCGAAGTGAAGTTTCTTAATGTGATAACGTAATTGTATTGTTCTTGGCTAAATACTTATCCATTGCACTCCAATGACTACTATGCCAATTGTTAGCCAGCTGATTGATCTATTGTAAAATACTTGTAAGAATATGGCGTATCTATTCCCATAAAAATTCCCACAATACATTGATTTTCAAGAGCTATCGAGCAGAAAAATAAAACAAATGTACCACTTCAAATTCAGGTTTTTAGAACACGGCATTCAACGGATCACCGCATGTACGAGAATGTGGTTCCTGATTCAAAATTGGAGACAAAATTAGAGACGACACTGACGATATGCCTATGGTGTCTTTTTTAAATAAAATACAAAGTATGAACTACAGCGAGCCAGTGCACAGTGATGAATTTTCTGATTTAGCGCGCATAAATTTATGGGGGTCGCTTGCGGCACCCACAACATACCCTGGGGTATTTCTGGGCACTGAAAAGTTTTTTATAATAATAAAAAAAAATCCCCTAAGCAATGATAATTTTAAAATCTCGTGGCATTTGTTTTTTGGAACATAGGTCATATGAGCCGGAAATTATCCCTTCAACATAAATTCACCGGGGTCGCTTATGACACCATTAACGTACCCTGGGGTAATTTTGAGCGCCGAAAACGAATTTTGCGTGAAAATTACATCAAAATTACCATTACAATTACAAATTACAATTACAATAACAATTACAATTAAAGAAATTTATCTAGTTAAACCATTACTAATTATATAAATTATGGTGGCAGGTGCAAAGCAATGCATTGCTTTGGTGCTAAATACGCCACTAACGCACCACCATGTATGCAACTATTTTTACAAATTTGCCATGTTTGAGCGTCTATAACGAGCAAGGCTGCGCAAGTTTGCAAGAGCAACGCATTGTATCCGAAGTAACTCGAGTTTTTTTACGGCTGTATAGGTTTCATCTCCCCCTAGCGTTACCTTCATTGTTGATTTTCTACTTATAAATGCACAAAATCCAACGAAATTTATGTATGATGTAAGAAGTCGTCAAAACCAGACCTTCGTAATCCGGGAAGTTATTAGCCCTAAAATAGATTCAATGAGGTATCTGCTCGGTGTTATAAAACTTATTTTAGCTGACGGGTTCCGATTGTCCCGTATTTTCATGTTTTATAACATCACACATTCTGCCAGCTCACCGGCTCTGTGCGGAAGACGCCACTTTGGCCGCAAGTTTCAGTGTCATAAGGCTTTCAAATCGATAAAACATGGTGATTTTCGAAAAATACATACAATTTCCAATTGGTATCGGTAAGTCAAAATTGAGATTCCGAAAAACATGCTTCCGGACTTTTTGCGTGCTAAATCGGAAAATCCACCACTGTGCAGTGGCCAAAATGGATAATTAAACTATAAAGAGCACCATGTAAAACATATATGACCAGGAAAACGCCTTTTTGGGCGATGACCGAGCGGTCGCGCACTGGTAAAGCTAAAACAGGTTTGAAATATGAAACGGTACGGGAGCACACGTGGTAGAAACACATAGTCCTTTTAGTCCTTTTAGTACTTTAATCTTGCATAAAAATTGCCAGGCCTCCATGCATGCCAACGTAAAAAATAAGTTTTATTACATTGTACATGATCTCCTTCCTCGAATCCGCCAAAAGGGAGTACGTCCTGAGCGCTGCATGCTTCAGCGTATACAAAACGAATGTTTATATAAATCAAGCCATTCTTGGTCAAAAATAATATTGGTTCATTTCCACGTCTGCGGGTGCCACGCACCCCTATCAGAACGCACCATAACAAAATCAAAATTGATTTGATGGTCCTATCCAATGGTGAAAACCCGATCTCAATCGTAGCAGTGGTTGCAAAGTTATTAGCTTCCGAAAAATGTATGTATGGCCGGGTCGGGCCGGGTCGGGCCGGATCAAATGCAAATTTGTCTAGTAGGTTGACCAGAAACCTCACGGGCGCTTCACGCCCGCTCGGAAATAACCAGTATCACGCCTTTTGGGTGATGACCGAGCGAGCGCGCTCTGGTAAAGCTAAAACAGGTTTGACATATGAAATGGTAAGGGAGCACACGTGGTAGTAACACATAGTCCTTTTAGTCCTCCAGAAAAATTGCCAGGCCTCAATGTATGCCAACATAAAAATTAAGTTGTATTAAATTGTTCATAATATCCTTTCTCAAATCCGCCAAAAGGGAGTACGTCCTGAACGCTGTATGCTTCAGCGTATAAATTTTAAGCTTATAAATTAATGTTTTTTTAATTAATAAATTAATACAGCCATTTTTGATCAAGAATCATTTTTGCAAGGTTTTTTGTTCATTTCGACGTTCGCGTGTGCCAACTGCCACGCGCTGTGGTACCACCTCTATCAGAACGTACCATACGGCAAACAAAATTGATTTGATGGACCTATCCAATGGTGAAAACCCAATCTCAATGGGAGCAGTGGTTGCAAAGTTATTAGCTTCCGAAAAGCGTATGTATGGCCGGGTCGGGCCAGGTCGGGCCGGGTCAAATGTAAATGTGTCTAGTAAGTTGACGAGAAACCTCACGGGCGCTTCGCGCCCGCTCGGTAATCATTTCAAGAATGTATAACCCTATTCCCTGCTGGCGGCCAGAATTAGTTAACCTGCGGGGGTGCAGATTCTGCCTCCCCCTCCCCAGAGATCTCGAGAAACGCTCGGTAGATTTCGATAGGGAAAACGCCATTCGATTCGTCATGACAAGATATCTCTTTTTTTACCCTGAAATTTGTGTTTTGTTCAAAAATGGGGGGCCAGGGAGAAAAATTCGAACATTTTGGGTGTTTTTTGAAAGGTCATTGCGGCCATGTGGCTCGACCGATTGTCATGCTCCAAACGTTTTTGAGCTTCAAATGTACTGATCTTTAATATTTCAAAACACAAAAACAAAATAAAAAATCATAGGCTCAGGGAATGTAACATGGCGAGATTTTCTGGAAAAAATATGTGCTGTTCGTGATTGTTTGGGACAACATAAACGTCACATGTGGGCATTATATGCTGTAATTTGTTAAATTTGATATATTGCGCATAGGCGGATCCAGGAAAAAAAACACGGGGGCACCATGCGCGTAACGCTTTTATCATCTTACTAATTTGAAGTTGGGCCTAATTTGAGGGTGAGTATCGCCTCCCATTTTGTATTCTGAGTGCGCCTCTGCCCCTAAAATATGTACAATCCCAGTATCTATGATGCATATTGCATTGAAATTGTTTCTGACGCATTTATTGCACTGCAAACCACGAAGGAAGTATGCGCCGCAAAACCGCATTCGTAACACCCTCCCCAAAACCGGAGCCTGGAACCGCCTCTGCAGGACCAATTTTTTCCAAAATTTTGATACAACACGCGCCATTCAATTTTGGGAAAAGTCACAAAGTTTCAGGCCTAACGGCTTAGAAGCGGCAAGTGAAAAAACACCGTGGGGGGGGGGGCAGAATCTTCCCCCGCAGGGAATAGGGTTAAACTCGCGTTAATTACGTCCCAAAACATTCGATCTATTCTCATTCTAACATTATAACATTCTCTAAGCATTATCTAGCACTAACCTGTGGCGGTCCACCAGCGAGTCTAGGCTGAGCAGATAATTTGCAGCGTTGCATGCGGACCGGACCGGTCAGTGTCCGCACAGTTGGCTGGCAGAGGACTGCTAAATCACTTTATCAAAAATCGATTGGACAATCCGGTCACGTCTTTTGTAACTTTTCTAGCCACGAAGCTTCTGGGAAAGTTAAATGATGTGTTTTTTGTGCTGTCGTTGTTGTCGCCAAGTTATACAGTGCTCGCGTCCAGTACAGGTAATTTCGTAGTACGCACACTGCGCTGCGTGGAGTAGTGATAGCAACGATAGCACAAGAGCACATCCATTGACAATTGAGTTAGTAGTTTCGGATGAGTGGCAAAAGAGAAATTCGGTAATTTCACCAAATTTGCTTCCTCGTAAGTGTTCTAGGAAAGTCTTAACTTGCTACAGTTTAGGAGTACAGTAGACGCCGCTTATAACGCCCACCTTGAAACCGAGCATTTCTGGGCGTTATAACGGACGGGCGCTATATCCGAAGTTCCTAATATGGCCACATAAACAACCCAAAAAAGACATCTGATTATCATCATATGAGGTATTTATTTAACAAAATCATCCATCGTTAGCTGCCTCACCATCTGTTTCTCCCGCAGAAATTCGTGCACGTCATTGGCGAACGTTTCGAATCCCTGCATGTTCTCGAAACTTTCCTTTCAAGGTATGTGCGGAGCCGACGAACCATCCCCCGCATCTCCACATTCGAGGGGGTCGGCTCCGGTTCGTCCTCCGACTCGGAGCTGCTGCCCACTTCGAGTGAGCCGGCACGTGTAGAGCCGGCAGGAGTGGGCGACACGATGGCTTAGCGCGCGCTGCACTGGGCGTTATAACCGAAGTCAAATACGTCCGAAGTGTGGGCGGTATAAGCGGAGTTTCTGCCGGAAATTCCGGCACGGGAAATTCCGTACCGGGCCAACATGGGCGTTATAAGCGGCTGGGCGTTGTAACCGTGGGCGCTATAGGCGGCGTCTACTGTATAACATGTCATAAGGGTACCTAAACTCAGCGTTTGTATGACACCCAAACTAGGCGCTGAATTTGGATACTTCTTTGATGCAAGCAAATATGGCGGACATACCGAAGTTTTGTTAAACGATACCTGCTCCAAAAATGTATGCCCGTATGATAAATGACCAGGGCCACAGTGCACAGAGACTTGTCAAAAAACATTACGATTGTGATAAATGACCAGGGCCACAGTGCACAGAGACTTGTCAAAAAACATTACGATTGTCAATTGATATATTCTTGTGCCATCGTTGCTGTTTCCATGTCATACGGTACAGTATACCCGTGCAGGGAACTTCGCACTAATATGTTACAGGCAATATGAAAACTCGGGCAGTTTCGAAACTGCCTGACTCAATTCAGGCAGTTTCGAAACTGCCTGAAAATCCAGGCAGTTTCGAAACTGCCCGGTAGTATCAAAGCTGCCTAGGCAGTTTGCAAACTGCCTGACGATGCACGACTCCAGTCTGGATGAGACAGTAGGTAGACGGCGAATAGATGGATGAAATTTTGCACACATTCTAGGTGACATTTCAACGACGTGCAGTGTCAAGAAACGGGGTCGCTAGGGTGTATACTGAACGGGACGGGAACGGGACGGGACGGGAACGGGACGGGACGGGAACAGGACGGGAATGGGACGGGAACGGGACGGGAACGGGACGGGAACGGGACGGGAACGGGACGGGAACGGGACGGGAACGGGACGGGAACGGGACGGGAACGGGACGGGAACGGGACGGGAACGGGACGGGAACGGGACGGGAACGGGACGGGAACGGGACGGGAACGGGACGGGAACGGGACGGGAACGGGACGGGAACGGGACGGGAACGGGACGGGAATGGAACGGGAACGGGACGGGAACGGGACGGGAACGGGACGGGAACGGGACGGGAACGGGACGGGAACGGGACGGGAACGGGACGGGAACGGGACGGGAACGGGACGGGAACGGGACGGGAACGGGACGGGAACGGGACGGGAACGGGACGGGAACGGGACGGGAACGGGACGGGAACGGGAACGGGAACGGGAACGGGAACGGGAACGGGAACGGGAACGGGAACGGGAACGGGAACGGGAACGGGAACGGGAACGGGAACGGGAACAGGAACAGGAACGGGGATGGGAATGGGAACGGGAACGGGACGGGACGGGACAAGGGGCCATGCCCCCAAAGGTCCTGAAACTTGTATTTGCCCCCCCCCCCCCCCCCCCAACACGGTCTGACGTACAGTGGCTGACGGCGCGCTCTAACCTCCCCCGTCAAGAACTTTTCACTGACGGCTGACGTCCCGCTACCCCTCGCTCAACAACATTTTTTTTTAATACGCTACTGGATTTGCCCCTCCCTCCCCTCCCCCACCCCCATAAAAACCACGGCTTGATCCGCCCTTGGTGTAGGTATTGGAGGTGTAAATCTCGTCACTGGGATTCCAGGATCACGTAATGTCACAACTCATTGATATTGGTGGCAACAGGAGTTATTTGAGAGAAGAAATAAATCATTTTGCAAACTATTTGCTAATTGATCGGTAGAGTGCACGAAGGATAACAAATAAACAATGATATTTTGAAAGATAATTGCCTCACGAATCCCCATGCTTCCTTAATAGGACATGCTCTTGTAATTAGAATGCATTCAGAAAGTAGTCGCATAGGTAATGTACAAAGATTCCTCGCCAAGGCATAGTCTTGCATCTGTAATAGCATTACTGGCTTCTGCAATGGTGATGCAATTTGCAGATAGCCTCGAAGGAAATTACCTGACGTTGGAATTGCCTAGTTGTAATGTAATTTGTATTGATTGGATTAACAAAATAATGGTTATAATGCATTGTTGCGTCATTTGAGCACACTGTCCTATCTCTGTGTTTGTCGATTTTAACCGATCAACCACAACGTTTGTAAAGGGCCGACATCAAACGTTGGATAGGTATTTTCCGTTGTCATTTCTTGAAACCTAGGTATTTGACTGTCCGTGCGCAAGCTGTATGATCTTGATAATTTGGGTTCATTTTCACAGTTACTATTTAACATTCCAACATTCTAACTGGTAGCATTATTATTTCATATATTCTAGCATCCAAAGATTCTGGCATGTTAACCTCACCACTCCTGCCACCGATCCGGTTGTCAACTGGACTGGGCAGCAACTCTGGCAGTAATGCGTGGTGTTATTTATTTTGCCATCAGTGGCCTTTCTCATAAAGGTTTGGTAGTACAATTGTGTAGTATAGTTGTAAGATTGTGTAGTAAAGTTGTAAAATTGTGTTTCATAAAGCAAAAACTACTACTTACTACACTCGAGACTTTACAACTTTACAACTCTACAATGTTACCACTAGTTAGTAAGAAAATTGACGCGTTCTGTTTCATAATGGTCAGCTGATTTTCCGACGGTAGTAGAATTGTAAAAAAAATATGTACAACTCTACTACCAAATAAACACATGCTCCTTTCCGTAGTAAAAACTTATGGACCAGCCAGTCTTTATCTCGCCCTATACCTACCACTCGTGAACGGTATGGAAGATGAGAGAAGAGAGAGGAGAAGAAACAGACGAATATTTAGAGAACGGATCAACATGACGTAGGATGTGCCTGAATCATTTAGGCGAGTTTTTCGCTGTACGGCTGTAGCAGTGATGTTTGGTGGAAATGTTGGCATGATATTGGCAATGAGATTATTTACATAACGTTATCATCATAAGCAGGTAATTATGATATATCTATTTGAAGCACAGCAAAATTTATGGTTTCTTCAATCAACATAAATGTCCTTTATCCATATCCATCTTTGTCCATAAATATCCTTTTGTAATGTTCTTGACTACTACCTTTTAAGTTTGGCTATTTTAAATTGTTTCGTTTGTTCTTTAGGTTTGTTGTTTTCGTTTTCATACAATGCTATATTTCCTTTTAAAAATATTAGAATGCTTTTTCGTATTTCGTTTCATTTTTACCAATATATCACAGCAATTTATAAAGTCCTTGTTTTGTCTTTCACGCAGCAGATTACTATCATGCCATTTGTACTAACCTACAACAATACAAAGAACCACGCTTTATGAAACACGCGACATTAGTAAGTAGTAAACTTGAAACTACAATTCTACTACAGTAGTAAGATTGTGAAAATTATTTATGAGAGAGGCTACAGGTAGATTGGTTGTGCTTGACCAAGCAATAACGTAATGGATGGAATCGTCCAAAATTTGCAAATGAGGACAATATTAAGCGTAAATAACACAGCATCCAATAAAAGAGCGAAGCGTTCCTGGCGGTACCCGATACGCGAACAAGATGAAACACTGCCTGACATTATCGTAAATGTCATATTGCCTAGGCAGTTTTGAAACTGCCTGCCACTATCGTAAATGTCATATTGCCTTGGCAGTTTCGATACTTCCTGGAATTTCAGGCATTTTGTAAACTGCCTGGCATTTTCTTGCAGTTTGCAAACTGCCTGTTTTTTAGGCAGTTTCGAAACTGCCTGGGCCGGCCAGGCAGTTTGCAAACTGCCTGAGTTTTCATATTGCCTGTGACATATGTTATACACTGCATGGGTGTATAAACGCTGGTACAAAGCAACGTTGGCACAAAGCAACGCTGGCACAAAAGCACATCAACTGGCAATCAATGTGATAACTTGCGATACATTGCAATGAACTATGCAATGCAATGCACTTTGCCATCTGGACACACAACTTTCGAGCAAGTATTGCAGCAATGAAGAACATTAATTCCACCAACTTCGCTTGATCGTAGGTGTACCTGGAATGTCGGAACTTTGTGCTACACTATTACATATTTTTAACCCGCGCCGTGCCGGGGAGGCGTTTAGACGCCCCCCCCCCCCCTAAGGTTTTCGAGGATAGCGAAAAACGGCGACGTGCAGCGCTACCGTTTTTGGCACAGTTGTTCGGGCATCAATTGCGCACATTATGTAGAAAACAAATACATCAGGTCATCTCAGGTCAGGTCACCAGGCCAGCTCACGTGTCCCCACCTCCAAAAATGTTTTCGGTTGTACCACAGCAACAGTTTTTGGCCAATCGATTTCGTGCTTACAGGATTTCATAAGGGCAATAGTACCTACAATATTTTTATCTCGATTTTTTGTATATCGGTGACCTAAGGTCGGGTCAATTTCGTGACCTCCCATTATAAGTAAATGGAGAAATAATACAATGCTTTCTATTCTGAGGATACGAATTATATCAGCCCAATTCCTTCTGGATCATTTTATCATAGGCCATTCTTGAAGTTCCAGGTGAAATTTTTGTTCAGTGACCCCTACAGGGTCAGATGAGGTCGCCCGAGGTCACCAACACTTTGTACCAGTTACTCTCGACAAAATCAAGATATATAAGTGAAACTGGCACCAATGTATTTGTCTCGTCGAGGCACGTCTCCCAATGTGAAATATGACCTAATCGGGTCACCACTTGACCTTGACTTGGGGTCAAATTTATAAGTTGACTTAACCTGGTCAGCATGCATATGATACAAAGCGCCTTGACGAGACAAACACGATGGCGTCAAAAATATGTCCCTATCTTTGTTGGGTAAAAAGATATTTGTGAACACTGTTTTGCTAAAAAATAACCTTTTTGACATTTGATGAGTTCTGGAGCCTAAACTATTGACCTGAGATAAAATCTGAGGACAACTTGGCGATTTAATTTTGCAAGATCTTGCCATTGCTTTTTCCCCGTTTGTTCCTAGCTATCATAGTTCCTGTAATATCTGGGGATTTCTGGTGCGATGTCCTAAAACTTGAAAATCTTACCCTCGCTGACCTCAATATTGACCTGAGAGAAACAAATGCCTGAAATAGTTTCAAATCGAATTTTGACGAGCTTTCAACCGGTGTTTTCGGATTGTGTCTACGTCTCATAGGGGCCGAGTTAGAGGTGGCGTCGAACCCCCCCCCCCCCCGGCTCGACGAAGGTGGCGCCGAGCACCGGCACGGCGCGGGTTAATAAGACTATCAGCTTTAACGAAAGTCAAGCTTCAACAAAAGAGTTCATGATGTCATCCAGATGCTATCAACTGAACATTTCAACCGAACATGTGGTGTTTTTATTTACCAGCGGCTGTCGGGGCAGTCTATCCATGCTAAGTATTGAACGCGTGTGCTCCTCTGCCTCCAGCGGCTGCCAGTGCTGTCGGGGCAGTCTATCTATGCTAAGTATTCACCGCGTGTGCTCCTCTGCCTCCAGCGGCTGCCAGTGCTGCCGGGGCAGTCTATCTATGCTAAGTATTCAACGCGTGTGCTCCTCTGCCTCCAGCGGCTGCCGGTGCTGTCGGGGCAGTCTATCTATGCTAAGTATTCACCGCGTGTGCTCCTCTGCCTCCAGCGGCTGCCGGTGCTGTCGGGGAAGCGTTCGCAGCCGAACGGCTCGAGCCACGTGTCGTCTGGCCGTGGCCTGCCGGTCATCCCGGGTCAAAGTCCGCGGGAGCCGGGCAGAGGCCACAGCGGCCGGGCAGACGCCCACGGACGACCACTGCCGCTGAGACCCTCCGGTGAGTGGTGAGATCTGCAGTCACACCGACAGCAGTGCCTTCTTACAGAGACCTCTGGGTGGATAATCTGTCGGAAGAAGCACTCTTTGTGTTGTGTCATTATTATTTGCCTGGAGATTTTAGAAGAACGAAGGCTGAATCGCTAACTCAATGGGCAAGCAACCGGCCGATCAATAGTTATTGAAACATTCGACTGAAAATGCAGGGCACTGAGTGGCAACATGAAATGTATGTTATCGCCCAGCTGTCGTTGTTACTGCAGCGGTCGATGGCAAAAACACCAGCGTCCGCTCCTGGCTGTGCTGGTAGCCACCGACACATCAGTGGCAAACAGTGACAACTGAGACACATCATATCACCCCAGTATCGACACACATCACATCAGTATCCACCGCCACATCAGTGGCAAACAGTGACAACTGAGACACATCACATCAGTATCGACACACATCACATCAGTATCGACACACATCACATCAGTATCGACACAGCAGTATCCACCGCCACATCAGTGGCAGTGACAACTGAGACACAACATCACATCACATCGACACACATCACATCAGTATCGACACATCAGTATCCACCGCCACATCAGTGGCACACAGTGACAACTGAGACACTGTGTAGCACCCCGTCACCCCAGCCGTGACTCCGTACACCCTGTGTCTTCTACTGTGGGGAGTTGTGGATCGTGACGCAGGATTTCCGATCTATAAACTCTGTATGCGTGATTCACTGGGACTCGTGCAGGATGCACGGTGCGCAGAGCATAGCATTGACTGAGCTTTCGAGCCGTGCAAGGCTTATCAGACCCAACGTTTCCCACCGGACTCGTCTCCCCATCCACGTTTCTAGCTGACCGCCCCACACCCTGTCTCAGTCCCCTGATCAACCCACACTCTGTCTCAGTCCCCTGACCGCCCCACACCCTGTCTCAGTCCACTGACCGCCCCACACCCTGTCTCAGTCCCCTGATCGTCCCACACCCTGTCTCAGTCCCCTGACCGCCCCACACCCTGTCTCAGTCCCCTGATCGTCCCACACCCTGTCTCAATCCCCTGACCGCCCCACGCCCTGTCTCAGTCCCCTGATCGCCCCACACCCTGTCTCAGTCTCCTGACCAACACACAACCTGTCTCAGTCTCCTGACCGCCACACACCCTGTCTCAGTCTCCTGACCGACACACACCCTGTCTCAGTCCCCTGATCAACCCACACTCTGTCTCAGTCCCCTGACCGCCCCACACCCTGTCTCAGTCCACTGACCGCCCCACACCCTGTCTCAGTCCCCTGATCGTCCCACACCCTGTATCAGTCCCCTGACCGCCCCACACCCTGTCTCAGTCCCCTGATCGTCCCACACCCTGTCTCAGTCCCCTGACCGCCCCACGCCCTGTCTCAGTCCCCTGATCGCCCCACACCCTGTCTCAGTCTCCTGACCAACACACACCCTGTCTCAGTCCCCTGACCACCCCACACCCTGTCTCAGTCCCCTGATCAACCCACATCCTGTCTCAGTCTCCTGACCAACCCACACCCTGTCTCAGTCCACTGACCGCCCCACACCCTGTCTCAGTCTCCTGACCGCCACACACCCTGTCTCAGTCTCCTGACCGACACACACCCTGTCTCAGTCTCCTGACCGACACACACCCTGTCTCAGTCTCCTGACCGACACACACCCTGTCTCAGTCTCCTGATCGTCCCATGCCCTGTCTCAGTCCCCTGACCAACACACACCCTGTCTCAGTCCCCTGACCACCCCACACCCTGTCTCAGTCCCCTGATCAACCCACATCCTGTCTCAGTCTCCTGACCAACCCACACCCTGTCTCAGTCCACTGACCGCCCCACACCCTGTCTCAGTCTCCTGACCGCCACACACCCTGTCTCAGTCTCCTGACCGACACACACCCTGTCTCAGTCTCCTGACCGACACACACCCTGTCTCAATCCCCTGACCGACACACACCCTGTCTCAGTCCCCTGATCGCCCCACACCCTGTCTCAGTCTCCTGACTGCCATACACCCTGTCTCAGTCTCCTGACCGCCACACACCCTGTCTCAGTCTCCTGACCGACACACACCCTGTCTCAGTCTCCTGACCGCCACACACCCTGTCTCAGTCTCCTGACCGACACACACCCTGTCTCAGTCTCCTGATCGCCCCACGCCCTGTCTCAGTCTCCTGACCGCCACACACCCTGTCTCAGTCTCCTGACCGCCCCACACCCTGTCTCAGTCCCCTGACCGCCACACACCCTGTCTCAGTCTCCTGACTTCCCCACACCCTGTCTCAGTCCCCTGATCGCCCCACACACTGTCTCAGTTCCCTGACCGACACACACACCCTGTCTCAGTCCCCTGATCGCCCCACACCCTGTCTCAGTCCCCTGACCGCCCCACACCCTGTCTCAGCCCCCTGATCAACCCACACCCTGTCTCAGTCCCCTGACCGACACACACCCTGTCTCAGTCTCCTGACCGACACACACCCTGTCTCAGTCCCCTGACCACCTCCTCCCGCCGCAGATGCCGTCCGCTACTACGGCTCGTACATGTCCGAGTACGAGCTGTCCGAGGTGGAGCAGTACGACGAGATTTGGTTCCTCGGACTGGACGCCAGCAAGGTGGCCGGGGACGAGGCGCTCCAGCAGAACGGCGGCTTCGACGACGAGCACGGCAGCTACGTCAAGGTACGACTGAGCACGGCAGCTACGTTAAAGGGAACAGTTCACCTTGACAGAGGTCTTGCTAGTTGGCAGTAAGGGGCATCTTGAGCTAAAAAAAAAACGAATATGACTTTGGTTTGGACCATAGATGGATATCTGTGGAGAAGGAGGTAAGTTTCTCTTTGTATGTCACGTGACGTCATACAACACCAGTGGTTGTTATGGCTCCGCCTGGCGCCTACTACAGTCTCTGACAAGGGGCCACCGCGCCGCGCGGGCGGCTGAGCGGATATTAGCGAGGCGTCGTGATCAGAGACTACGTGCCAGATAGTGCATGCAAAGCCCCGGATGTAAGGGCAACAAATCAGCCAATCAGCGATGGGAGTCACGATGCCCACTGTCATGCAAAGGAAGAACCACGTATGTCACGGTTTTCGGGCGATTGATATACGTGGTTATTCTTTTGTACGGTATGACTCGTTCCGGCTTCTAGGACTCCGGTAAGCCAATTTTAATTAATTAAGGGGTTTCTATGAAGATGTGAAAGCTTCTCAAGTCAATTTTCGAGCATGGAGTATAGCTTGGCTATCTCAACTCAAAACCCCATTGACAAGGTGAACGTTTTCCCGCGAGGCGCTGGGGGGGGGGGGGGGGGGTAAATTGTACACCCCTCTCGGATTTTCTCAATTACTTGAAAACTATGAAAGATATCGAAGTGAAACTTTGGGTACCTTATCCTGCATCACTTCTACGTCTTCTGTACAATTTCATTGAAATTGGTGGAACAGTTTGGGAGATAATGACGTTTTAGTGACGTCATGGCATGCCATTTTAGGTGGAAAAAACGATAAATGTTTGAAAAATCATAGACAATAAATAGAGTTTTGATGTAAATTGCAAATAAGAACCTTAAAAGAAATAAATTAACATTTTCTTCCAAATGGCTATCTCGGGTTTTCGACATTTGTTTTTACCCCAAAAATTCACAAAACTGATATTTTAGGAAGAATTTCCACATTTAAAATATATATATTATAAAAAACGGACGATATATTAGAGAACCAGGTATGGACGATACTCAAGCCAAATTGCAAAGCAATATCTTTATTTTTAACTGACTTATGGCTTCCGAAGTATAAGTAACTCATGACGTCATTTTATTTTAAGTTACGTTTTTTGGCTTCTATTGACCAGATACAGAAAAATAATTGACACCGCTGTATTTCTGAGACAAAGCTGGTCTAGAAACATATTTTTTTATTTAGATTAATCAATTTCATTTTTTATTTTTTTTTGTGACCTGACCTTGACCTGAGGGCCATTATAAGGGGTTATATTGTGAAAATGGCTGCTATTATCGAATTATACGTGTAAAATAACCCATACAACATGTGTTGCATGGCTTTCGTAGACCTGTGACATTTTGTGACCTGACCGTGACCTTGACCTATGCTTACAATTTCATTTTGCCTTATGCGGGAGATGTATTATACCTTTGAGAGCACTGTGTGCGACAATAGTCGCAATCTACGGCTTTGGATGGAAAGTATGGCCCCAAAACCCACATACCTCAATTTTGATATTTTACCTGACCGTGACCTGATATCTGACCTTATTTTAAGAATTTCTGGTATGTGTTAGATTTGTCTCATTGAGAGCTTTCGATCGCCGCCGTGCGCGTCTCGCTACGATCATTTGTTCGGAAGATACGGGGGGTACAATTTACCCCCCCCCCCCACGAGCGCCGCGCGTTCAGCTGGAAACCCTAGCCCCGCACGGGTTAAGGTATACGACTGAGGATGGCAGCTACGTCTAGGTACGGCTCAGAGCTGTGTCGATTCAACAGCATGATGATATCCATGTACTTATAGTTATAGTCATTTTTACTAAGATGCAATTTATTAGCAAGCTCAAGAAAAATTATAAAGACAATTATAAACCTTAAGACTTGTCATGTCCGTGCTTCTATCCGGCTATAACGCCAAGTCTCTCATTTATACACGAGGCTGGAAAGCGAGCCGGCTGTTTACTTTTCTGAGGGTCTCTCAAATGCAGTTCGGTAAACAACGGTCCGGAAGATAACCTCCCTTAAAGTTATCTGAATGGCACTGCCATCAAGCAGTTGACCTGCGTTAAATAGAAGTCGCTGAGATAGCAGAGAAGCGCCTAGGAAGAAATGAATGAGGACGGAAGGACTCTAAAAAATAACATACAAGAGAAGCCGGATTCGCTAACGAACTCAGCCACCATAAAAGCCAGAGCAATGGAATTTTCAGGCTATAAGGAAATTGTACGGACTACGGAGTTATATTCCATACGGATCTCATCACCTTGAGTGAAGTCTTTGGTAGTATGCTGACAAGACATTATCCAAATGAGCGGCAATGCATTTGGTTTCCGACATTACAGTGTTTTATAATGACTGATTCCATGACGGCATCAAGCAAGCAGCGGCGAGCGATATGGTAGCGTTAAGTTTCTGTGTTGAAGGGAGCTGTCGGTGATACTATGTAATAATGACACGACGCACCTACTTCCCGAGCTATCCTTTAGTGACATCTTTCAGGCGTACGGGAAGCGACTGGTGGGACCACATTTCCTTTGTAGCTGTGGTATCGTGAATGACCAGCAAATGACGACGGATCTGTACTTCCATTTCCGACTCAACGTTTCCAGAGAAATTAGTTGATGTGACAACAGGCTTGTGGCTGTATCACCTCTCATCAAACGATAGAATGAGGGTCAAATGGAAGCATCACTCAGTCACTCGCACATTCACTAAAGGCAAGTGGAGAAGGTTATCAAGTTCGTGCTGAAGTTAGATGGCAGAATGGCCGGACGTATGTCGTATCGGTTGAACGTACAATGTGCGGTGACCTTATAAGTTATAACTGTCCGTACCACTTCCCTGATATGTGATACTTAGTGCCATTCTGTTAACTGTTGCTCTGGCTTCGTCCATTGGTGCGCAGTTGATCGGCGATTTTGGTAAATAAAGAATATAATAAAAATACAACTTACCCGATGGTTGCGCGTATTGTATGATATGAGGAATCCTCACATATTTCCTCGTGAAAAGCTAATGATCGTTTCTGAAGAAAACGACGTCATGCTCGCATACGAAGAATGTAAGGGCAGATCCAGGGGGGGGGGGGGGCAAAGGGGCAATGCCCCCCAAAGGTCCTGAAACTATGATTGCCCCCCCCCCCTCCCCCAAAAAAAGCTGTCTGACGTACAGTGCCTGACGCCGCGGTCTACCCCCCCCCCCCCCCCCCCCCGGTCAACAAGTTTCTCCTGCTGACGGTTTGCTACCCCCCCCCCCCCCCCCCACCCCCCGGTCAACACAACTTTTCGCTGACGGCTCACGTCCCGCTACCGCCTCACCCCGCTCAACAACTTTTTGTGAAATTTTCCACTGGATTCCCCCCCCCCCCCCCCACCCACGGCTAGACCCGCCCTTGGAAGCATTTAGATATGTTCTGGTATATTATATTAATTCCTACTATCCACCGTTAGGATGTGAGGTCAGAGTAAAGCTGATTCAATTCGCTCAACTCTTCCATACTCACTTCCATATCGCGTACCATAGTGTCTGACGTGGTACCCCTGTTCCCCCAGGTACCACACGACCACATCGAGTACCATAGTGACTGACGTGGTACCCCTGTTCCCCCAGGTACCACACGACCACATCGCGTACCATAGTGACTGACGTGGTACCCCTGTTCCCCAGGTACCACACGACCACATCGCGCACCATAGTGTCTGACGTGGTACCCCTGTTCCCCAGGTACCACACGACCACATCGCGTACCGGTACGAGATTCTGGAGGTGATCGGCCGGGGCAGCTTCGGCCAGGTGATCCGCGCGCTCGACCACAAGACCAACACCCAGGTCGCCATCAAAATCATCAGGTGTGTATACGTATTGCGTATGTTGTCACAATCGGCGATTAAAGTTCGTGTCGCATCACAGAGAGAAAGATAGACATTCCTTGGATGTCTGCAGTCAAACTCGGATAGCCGACGGACTTGTTAGTAAAACATATTTGTAAGCAGGTCAAGAGTATTTGTATACAAGAGAGTTATACTATGTGTATTGTGCAGTGGAGTCGCATGCCTGCGTTAGAGACTTCTGCGTCGTTCTCAAACAAGTTATGGTATTTTATTAACACTGTGCGGGTATTTTGCTACCATGAGCGGTCTCTTCTCTGTGTTACCAGGAACAAGAAGAGGTTTCACCAGCAGGCGCTGATGGAGGTGAAAATTCTGGACCACCTGCGACGCCGGGACAAGGAGGGCAACTACAACATCATCCACATGCTCGACTACTTCTACTTCCGCAACCACCTCTGCGTCAGCTTCCAGCTCATGGGGTGCGTACTTCTGCATCATATTTTACTTGTTGCGTATATACAATAGAGGGAGGTAATTTTCCACATGATCAGGAGGTGGGTCTATACGAAACGGGCTCCCGATTGCTGACTTCCCGATTTCCCTGCTCTGTCACAGGCTGAACCTGTTCGAGCTGATCAAAAAGAACAACTACCAGGGTGTCTCCATGTCACTCATCAGGAAGTTCGCCACGTCCATGATCCAGTGTCTGAGGCTACTCTTCAAGGAAGGCATCATCCACTGTGACCTGAAGCCGGTGAGCTTAAATGTGACGTCATAGTGCAGTGATGACGTCATAAGGGTGATGATGCAAGTAATGCAGTGACTAGCAGCATCAACTCAAAACTGTCAATATATTCCAGAACTGTTGCCCTATTATTTACTTACTTTTACTGCTTTTGACTTCATCTGCATTTTGTACCTTAGCGATCTTCAGACAATTTTCTGAACGTATTTATCTCCACCAATGTTATCACTTTACCCCAACCGCTATTTATGTCCACAGGAGAACGTGCTGCTCAAGTCTCGGAGCTCCTCCAGCATCAAGATCATCGACTTCGGGAGCTCATGCTACACTAACCAGCGCGTCTACACGTACATCCAGTCCCGGTTCTACCGCTCGCCAGAGGTCATCCTGGGCCTCCAGTACGGCACGCCCATTGACATGTGGAGCCTCGGTAAGGCATGGTCAGTAGGATCACTTGGACTGCTAACTGCATCTCCACGTCTCGTGGAATCAACTTGGCATGGCTCGACCAAAGTGATCATGATCACTGAAGCTTTTCTATTGAGGTTTTTATAAACATGAAATGCGGGTATGAAACGTTTCAGAAATTTCGAATAGCCACAGATCTGGGGGCTCCAGGTTCCGCGTGAGTCGCAGAGCTCGTCAGCCGTTGCCAGGCTCGGGCATTGATATCAGTACTCTGGTTTATCAGTACTTGTACGATTTTGTTTTACCGTCGATTCGATTATTATTCGTTGATTCATTCTGATGAAAATCTGTCGATCAAAATTTAATACAGTCTAATTTCGAACTTTTTCATTTTAATTTCGAGGGAAGGTCATTCAATAATCACATTACTATAAGTACCGACTGGGCTCGTCCAGGATGTCCTGGCTGTTTATTGCTGTCACGTGACGTTCTGGCGGCTGATCCCGCCGCTCGCTGGATGGTGATTATGGGCAATGCCGGGTCGATCCTCGTTCAATACCTGCCCAGCGCACCGACGGCTGACGGAACGCAGGCTGCTCCGCTCCGGGCACAACAGGTCGCCGGGACGACCGACGGGACGGGACGGGACGGGACGGGACGGGACGGGACGGGACGGGACGGGACGGGACGGGACGGGACGGGACGGGACGGGACGGGACGGGACGGGACGGGACGAGACGGGACGAGACGGGACGAGACGGGACGAGACGAGACGAGACGAGACGAGACGAGACGAGACGAGACGAGACGAGACGAGACGAGACGAGACGAGACGAGACGAGACGAGACGAGACGAGACGAGACGAGACGAGACGAGACGAGACGAGACGAGACGAGACGGGACGGGACGGGACGGGAGCTGGCGACCCACTGACGCTAGTGGAATGGACGGCGGCTGTGTTTCAGTGGACTTGTGGGCAAGGTCCAAGGTTTTATTTATTTATTTTATTTATTTAACATCATCGCCGACGGGGTGAACCATTTATGGGCGAAGTCACACAGATAAAACCACTTTTTCAGAAGTCAGAATTCTATGATTTTTCGGAATCGTGATAATTGATAGGCTTAACGTCTTGTTGGTATAACAAAATGTTGGGTAATCTTATGGCTGACAGATTAAGACGTCACTTAAATTGTCGTTAAACATTGCCTGAGGTAAACATCAGCGGAAACATTGATCCTATGGTAATAGCCTTAAGCCCTACCTGACACTGTCTCAATGACAAAGCTCGACAAGATCCGCATTCTCATTAGATGTAATGGGCAAGTTTCATGTTGCGAAACCATATTATTTTTGGAAACTTTTACCTAATATTTTTCATAAAAAAGACGATGGTGATGTTAATTGTTATAAAAAAGTTGTAGAAATACCATTAAAAAACTAACCAGTAAAACGCCTTTTTGGGCGATGACCTAGCGGGCGCGCACTGGTAAAGCTAAAACAGGTTTGAAATATGAAACGGTACGGGAGCACACGTGGTAGTAACACATAGTCCTTTTAGTCCCGCATAAATATTGCCAGGCCTCCATGCATGCCAACATAAAAATTAAGTTTTATTAAATTGTACATGATCTCCTTTCTCGAATCCGCCAAAATGGAGTACGTCCTGAGCGCTGCATGCTTCAGTGTATACAAACACGAATGCTTAGATAAATGAAGCCATTTTTTTATCAAGAATGATTTTTGTTCATTGCGACGTCTGCGGGTGTCACGCGCTGTGGTACCACTCCTATCAGAACGCACTATAATAAAATCAAAATTGATTTGATGGTCCTATCCAATGGTGAAACCCCGATCTCAATCGGAGCAGTGGTTGCAAAGTTATTAGCTTCCGAACAGCGTCTGTATGGCCAGGTCGGGCCTGGTCGGGCAGGGTCGGGCCGGGTCAAATGTAAATTTGTCTATTAAGTTGACGAGAATTCTCACGAGCGCTTCGCGCCCGCTCGGTAATAACTCTATTTATACGTGTTGGCCTCTGATTGGTCATAATCGTGTGGCGTCACACATGATGATTCAGTCGTCCGACGAACGCCATAGGCGAGCGGGTATTGTTTCGGAGATTCAGCTTGTGATTAGTTGATCTAGTGGTAAAAATGGACGGGGAAAAAGGTAAGTGTTTCGTTCAGAAACGTAAAAAAGCAACATTAACTGAGCCAAAAACGCCGGCCTTTCGATGTCAAACAAGAAACGAAAGCTGTGGTGTAAGTGGCGTTATTGTCGTGGCCATGCAGAAGTGGCCCTACTGTCCTATAAAAGCTCCCAAGTGCCTCGCATAATGCCGCCTACCCCGCATAATTCGAACTACCTGTTGATTCCTTGGCAAGCCAAGTACTTATCTTAGACTTCTTCAATCTGCATACGACGGTGAGAAGTAATTTTATATCTTAAAAATATTCGTTATACCTGGAAGCTTAACTTTACCAAAGGCATGCGCTCTATCATTACATTGGTGTTCGCACAGCAGTGGTGGAAACTGAGATGCATTGCCTCAAGGCCTGGCCATATAAGTATACAAGCATTGTCTGCTTGTTTCAAAGGGAAAACAGGGTTGTACGTTGGCGCAGGCTGCTCATGAACCCGACATTTGACAATTGCAGGACTTAATTGGCACTTGTAACATAGGGACCAACGTTTTTGTGTGCAAATTTTCAAACATCCATTGAGCATAAGTTGCAAAAATACGTCCTGGAGAACATGGTTGCGGTCATGGTTACGGCAGATGATCAACCATGGCCAAATTGGGCCAAACATAATGTGTGACGTCACGACCGTTTACACATCAATAGCATTTTTTTGCCAATGGATTTTGCAAACTTTTTTAATTTGTTTTTGCTGCAACTATGCATCTTTCTATAAAATGACTGAAGTTTAGTATATGATATTTATTTTTGTTAATTTTAAGCCAAAAAAACAACAACGTGAAACTTGTCCAATAGACAAATTTCACGTTGTGGGTTTCTTGGCTTAAAATTAACCAAAGTAAATATCATATACTTACTCTACATTTGCTCTTAATTTGTTGTTTTTCTCGACTATTTGGATAGGCTCGTGGAATACGACTGAACCCTGTCTCACACAGTCGATCTTAGATGAAATATAATTTATACCAGCGGTCGCATACAGTGACCGTAAATTAGTAACGTATTACTCTCAGCACTTGATCACAGCACTCACAATCGTCACCGTCACAGAGGCGTCCTGTTCCCCCGTCCGTGTGGGGCGTGGCCGTTTGAAGATGCCGCCTGCCATGCCATCACACACCGCGTCCCGGCCGCGATCCTTCTATTTCTAGCCATAGCATCGATCACTGCCCGGCTCGCGGCAGTTGGTGTAGTATTAATGGTGCTGTCAAGTTGAGGCAGACCAATTTGGCCGGTTTTGTCTCGCGAAAAGCACACGGCTACGTCGCAATGAACTGGTCATAAATGGCCGACTGCATGGCGCTCCTTCTCTCGAGGTGGCTTGTATTTACACCCACACCGCATATACAATGTCTTCCTACACTTGCTTACCTCTGTCTCACCTCACCCCTGAGTTGTACGTACTCGATGACTGGCAGATCAAATGGTCAGTCTGCTGGCCATTTGGTGATTCGTCACACCAGCTGGCTGGCAGACCAACTGATTCAGGCGCGGATCCAGGGGACGCTAGGCCCCCCCCCCCCCCCTTCTGAGCCTCGGGTCGCACGCCTAGGTCGCACCGCTAAGCGCGCCCGTAGGGCGCAACTTTTGGTTTTGATCACGCTTCACACACCCCCATCCCCTCCCGGTCAACAACAATGCCGTGACACTCTACCCTCCCCCCGCGGTCAACAACATTTCGTTGACGGCGACCACTATGTGAAGCCCCCACCCCCTTGCCCAAAATCCTGGATCCGCGCCTGGATTTGTGGCACATTCATGGGATATGGGCTATAATGCTATATCTGACTAAGTTGTCTCTATCTTTCTACACTCGGCGGGAGATCCATGGATTTCCGTCCAGACTGTATACTGGTCAATATGTAGAAGTTCCGGCAGTTCTGACTTCTGACCTGTACCGTGTGTACCATAGGCTGTATCCTGGCGGAGCTACACACAGGGTTCTGACCTGTACCGTGTGCCCCCCCCCCCCCCCCCCCCTAGGCTGTATCCTGGCGGAGCTACACACGGGGTTCTGACCTGTACCGTGCCCCCCCCCCCCCCTAGGCTGTATCCTGGCGGAGCTACACACGGGGTTCTGACCTGTACCGTGTGCCCCCCCCCCCCCCCCCATAGGCTGTATCCTGGCGGAGCTACACACGGGGTTCTGACCTGTACCGTGTGTCCCCCCCCCCATAGGCTGTATCCTGGCGGAGCTACACACGGGGTTCTGACCTGTACCGTGTGCCCCTCCCCCCCCCCCCCCATAGGCTGTATCCTGGCGGAGCTACACACGGGGTTCTGACCTGTACCGTGTGCCCCTCCCCCCCCCCCATAGGCTGTATCCTGGCGGAGCTACACACGGGGTTCTGACCTGTACCGTGTGCCCCCCCCCCCCTAGGCTGTATCCTGGCGGAGCTACACACGGGGTTCTGACCTGTACCGTGGGCCCCCCCCCCCCATAGGCTGTATCCTGGCGGAGCTACACACGGGGTTCTGACCTGTACCGTGTGCCCCTCCCCCCCCCCCCCCATAGGCTGTATCCTGGCGGAGCTACACACGGGGTTCTGACCTGTACCGTGTGCCCCCCCCCCCCCCCATAGGCTGTATCCTGGCGGAGCTACACACGGGGTTCTGACCTGTACCGTGTGCCCCCCCCCCCATAGGCTGTATCCTGGCGGAGCTACACACGGGGTTCTGACCTGTACCGTGTGCCCCTCCCCCCCCCCCCTAGGCTGTATCCTGGCGGAGCTACACACGGGGTTCTGACCTGTACCGTGTGTCCCCCCCCCCCATAGGCTGTATCCTGGCGGAGCTACACACGGGGTTCTGACCTGTACCGTGTGCCCCTCCCCCCCCATAGGCTGTATCCTGGCGGAGCTACACACGGGGTTCTGACCTGTACCGTGTGCCCCCCCCCCCCCCATAGGCTGTATCCTGGCGGAGCTACACACGGGGTTCTGACCTGTACCGTGTGCCCCTCCCCCCCCCCCATAGGAGGTATCCTGGCGGAGCTACACACGGGGTTCTGACCTGTACCGTGTGCCCCTCCCCCCCCCCCCCCTAGGCTGTATCCTGGCGGAGCTACACACGGGGTTCTGACCTGTACCGTGTGCCCCTCCCCCCCCCCCATAGGCTGTATCCTGGCGGAGCTACACACGGGGTTCTGACCTGTACCGTGTGTCCCATAGGCTGTATCCTGGCGGAGCTACACACGGGGTTCCCGCTGTTCCCGGGAGAGAATGAGGTGGAGCAGCTGGCCTGTATCATGGAGGTGCTGGACCTACCTCCCGAGGACCTCATCATGCACGCTACTCGGAGAAGGCTCTTCTTCGGTGAGTTTGGCCGACGTAATATATAGCTCAAAGCTAAGATATACCAAGACAAAGGTAGACGTACCCCCTTAAAGCCCGAATCATTATTATTATCATTCTTTGGTGAATTCAGCTATTCCACGGTTCAGTTCATGATTTGCAGGTGCAACAGGAAGCTTTCGCTGCCTTGGCAGAAACCTAATTTGGGCAGCTGAGACGTATTCAACTCATCTCGCTTAAGTGCAATAATCACTTACTTATCGTGATAATGGTATATTCAATTTACCTAACTTACCTTAACATTCCTATTTTAGTGCGGTTTCCTCTACTTTGCGAAAGTCAATTCAGTGTAACACCATCGGGCTCACTGTGATACTGAATCCAAGCATAATCCACATATATTCTGAGAATGTCTATTGTCTATTTCTGTGGATGGCACGGATATTCTAGCATAATGCTGTCAGTTAGTACCCTACCACTGCGTTTGTTGTGTCATCTCGCGAACACGTGACATCGCGACATCGCGAACTTGCAGGTCATCTCGCGAGCACGTGACATCGCGACATCGCGAACTTGCAGGGCATCTCGCGAACACGTGACATCGCGACATCGCGAACTTGCAGGGCATCTCGCGAACACGTGACATCGCGACATCGCGAACTTGCAGGTCATCTCGCGAGCACGTGACATCGCGACATCGCGAACTTGCAGGGCATCTCGCGAACACGTGACATCGCGACATCGCGAACTTGCAGGGCATCTCGCGAACACGTGACATCGCGACATCGCGAACTTGCAGGGCATCTCGCGAACACGTGACATCGCGACATCGCGAACTTGCAGGGCATCTCGCGAACACGTGACATCGCGACATCGCGAACTTGCAGGGCATCTCGCGAACACGTGACATCGCGACATCGCGAACTTGCAGGGCATCTCGCGAACACGTGACATCGCGACATCGCGAACTTGCAGTGCATCTCGCGAACACGTGACATCGCGACATCGCGAACTTGCAGGGCATCTCAGCGTCACCACCTTTTTGCATCTCCTCGGAATGGTACAATATTTCCACTGGGTTGCAGTGAGCTATGGAGGCGATATTTCCGCTCCTTCCAGTTAATCGATCGAATATAGTAGCCGATAGTTTAATTGAGGACTATCCACCAAACGTGTAAGGGACTCTATCCCGTGAAATGAAATATAATAGGTATGTGAAAGTTGCAGTTGTTCTCGGCACGTGTGTCATTTGCCATCCATTGACACATATATGTATTTGAGTTAGTATATCTTAGCTTTGAGCTATAGACAAAATCATAGAGTTTGCACGGAATCGTGCCTAAAATAAATGAAATATATACAAGACTAAACTAAAAATACTACTAAAAATAGAATGCGTACAAGACAATAATGCCGGGCGTTATATTCCGAATCTGCAGTGTACTCGGGTGTAATCAACTAGGGCAAAGCCCACCAAAATAGGTGGTGTAACTGGATACAAAAGCGGATGTTATCGTAAAACAAACTCCATTTCTGCTTTGGTCATGTCCAGAATGGTTGTGTAGAGGCACTAGCATTTTGCCTCGTTGAAAGATATGGAGGCATAAGTAAATAATCGTGCGCATACATGTCGCTGCAGTAGACGTAGACGAATTGATTTAACTGCGTACCAGGGATCGTATTTCCGCTTCACCACGTCCCACCTGTTCATCGTCCCATGTGTATATCGTCAGACTCGAGAGGCAACCCGCGCACCATCACCAACACCAAGGGCCGGAGGAGGCGGCCCGGCAGCCGGCTGCTCTCCGCCGCCTTGAAGTCCACCGACGCCCTGTTCGTCGACTTCATAGCCAAGTGTCTGACGTGAGTGACGCTGCCTAGTCGCCATGTGTCTCATGTGTCTCATGAGACACTCGCCATGTGTCTCACACCAGGTACGCTACCTGGTCAGTAATACGCCGTCATAAAGCCGGCTCAGGACGTGAAAGCGTGCGGTCGTGATTTACTCGCTCTGCACGATGCGGTGTGTAGTATAGCCGGAAAAAGACAAGGAAACTCCTTTCTTCCAAGAAATGATAGGCGTGTAATCACGATGTCGTGAAATTGTAACGTTTCCATCTGTTTTTGCGTGATGTTAGAACGTAAGAGCCTTTAGCTAGTTAGCGCAATTAGTTCAAGAGCATTCAGCTAGTTAGTTTAGACCGTCAGATGACCTGGCTCAGCAACTAACCCTCCCACTAACCGTCAGATGGGACCCAGCTCAGTAGCTAGCTCTCCCGCTAACCGTCAGATGGGACCCAGCTCAGTAGCTAGCTCTCCCGCTAACCGTCAGATGGGACCCAGCTCAGTAGCTAGCTGTCCCGCTAACCGTCAGATGGGACCCAGCTCAGTAGCGCTAGCTCTCCCACTAACCGTCAGATGGGACCCAGCTCAGTAGCTAGCTCTCCCACTAACCGTCAGATGGAACCCAGCTCAGTAGCTAGCTCTCCCACTAACCGCCAGATGGGACCCAGCTCAGTAGCTAGCTTTCCCACTAACCGTTAGATGGGCCCCAGCTCAGTAGCCAGCTCTCCCACTAACCGTTAGATGGGACCCAGTTCAGTAGCTAGCTCTCCCACTAACCGTCATCAGATGGGACCCAGATCAGTAGCTAGCTCTCCCACTAACCGTCATCAGATGGGACCCAGCTCAGTAGCTAACTCTCCCGCTAACCGTCAGATGGGACCCAGCTCAGTAGCTAGCTCTCCCACTAACCGTCAGATGGGACCCAGCTCAGTAGCTAGCTCTCCCGCTAACCGTCAGATGGGACCCAGCTCAGTAGCTAGCTCTCCCACTAACCGTCAGATGGGCCCCAGCTCAGTAGCTAGCTCTCCCGCTAACCGTCAGACGGGACATTTTTGCAGTAGCTAACCCCCGTCTAACCTTCAGGTGGGACCCGGCGCAGCGTCTGACCGCAGAAGACGCGGTCAGACACCCGTTCCTGAGCAGCAGGGCCGCCTCGCTGCCGCCGCCGCCGCCTGTCATAGCCACCGCCACTGACGATGCCGCCTTCAGCATCTACAAAATCTATCGCGGCCGCAAGCCGGTGCGGGAGTCGGCGCCGGCGCCTATGGTGGAGGAGGTGGCCGCCGGGGCGAGGGCGGGGGCGGGGGCGGGCGGCAGTCGGCAGGACAGCAGTGCCGGACAGACTGAGCGCGGTGACAAAACCGAGCCAGCCGCGGAAGCTAACCCGGCGGCTCAGAGCAGCTCAGCAGACGAGCCAGCAACACCGTCTCTCCAGTCAGCATCCGAGGCCAGTGAGAAGACGGCACCGACCGCCCAGACTCAGCTGTCGACCGAGGGCGCTGACGAGGTCGGCGGTACCTTCCTGCCGCCGATTCTGTAGACGATCTGTCGACCGGGGCCACTGACGATGACGGCGGTACCTTCCTGCCGCCGATTCTGTAGACGATCTGTCGACCGAGGCCGCTCACGATGACGGCGGTACCTTCCTGCCGCCGATTCTGTAGACGATCTGTCGACCGAGGCCGCTCACGATGACGGTGGTACCTTCCTGCCGCCGATTCTGTAGACGATCTGTCGACCGGGGCCACTGACGATGACGGCGGTACCTTCCTGCCGCCGATTCTGTAGACGATCTGTCGACCGAGGCCGCTCACGATGACGGCGGTACCTTCCTGCCGCCGATTCTGTAGACGATCTGTCGACCGGGGCCGCTGACGAGGACGAGGTACCTTCCTGCCGCCGATTCTGTAGACGTGTCGCCGTGTTAGGAACAGTAGTGTCCACACAGCCTGGGGCGGTCCTCACAAACTCAGCTGCGCCTGGCTCCTCACGTCAGGAGGCCTGACGTCACGTCAGCCGCGCCTGGCTCCTCACGTCAGGGGGCCTCACGTCACGTCAGCCGGGCCTGACTCCCACCTCAGGGTCCCGCCTCACCTCGATGTCTTTTAAATCGTGACCTCACCATTGCTAGATTTAGCTACCAACAAACTGCAAATAAGACTGATGTCAGTGCATGATCCGCAATTCAGTCCAGTCAATGCTGTTCGTACGGGATTGGTGATACTGGTAGTCTATGGTGATTATATTTGTGTGAAAATCACCATTCCGACAGAACAGGCTAGGATTACATTAGGGTGGCTATAGTGATAGTCTAGTTCAGGTCAGGTTTGCGCCAGTTTGACCTCACTGAAAGTCAGAAGAGGTCAGGTTTGTGTGAGACTGACACCCAGTTATGACGGTATGGGTACATTCCTTGTCGCTGGAGACGCAGTTCGCAGCACTAGCGGCGCCCTTCGGCCCCAGATCGTCATCATTATGGTGATGCCGTTACTAATACTGCAGCAGTTGGAGAGGTTTGTTTGCCCGGAATGCTGACCTGAGCGTACCTCTTGTCTTGGCAGTGAGGTCCTGTGATCCTCCCTCCAGCCTGGGCAGCCGTTTACCGCAGCTGCCCCTCTCCCTGCAGGGTGCTGCCCCTCTCCCCCTTCTCAGTAGCGTGCAGTGTGGCGGGCGGCCATGATGGTACGTAGTCAGAGTATGTCAGGAACATTGTCGAGGGCTCCGTGATGGCTAGGGTTTCATCTGCCGACGCTGTGGCCCCGTTGTGTGTTGATATCAGCGATGATGTGCTGCGGAGGCTGTGTTCTCCGTATTGCCCTGGTGACTCCTTCGACTGAAGGCGGTGGTGCCGTGCCGCCCTCAGACACGTGCCCCCAGTCCATATCTGTGCCCAAGAGACATAATCCATATAACTGAAGTCACCGCTTTACGCGTGATGTGTGGGAACAGCGCGACGATCTAGATAATTATATTCTTGCTATGAAATTATTTCACGGATCTGTATACATACAAGTAAAAATGTAATAGAATGAGCGACAGGATGTAGAAATATATGTATTATATCGAACCAAAGACCACACCAAAGTACTTTGAGCGCGTGAATGTGCGTATGTCTGAGCGTTCTACTTCTGTGTATGTAGGTATGTTGGTGTCTTTGGTCCCAGGAAAGGAATATTTTCTCAAACAATAAACACTATGCGTCTGGATAGTCTTTACTGTGCGTGGTTGCACCTTCAGCTCCAGTACTTACTTGGTTCTTTAGTAAGAGATCAAGGAGTATTTCGACAGAATATAATATAGCACATTTCGAAGCTATAGGTCAGTGGTTCTGGTCATCAAGGGAAGGCACGTAGCCAGGGGACGGCGGTGGGCGCGGCCGCAACCCCCTGGAGGCCAGGAGGGCCCTTTTCCGCGGCGGAGGGCCCTTTTCGGCGCGCGCAGCGCGCTGAAAAGGGCAGACGAGACCGCGCGAAGCACGGTATCATGGGCTCTTTACCACGCAAAGCGTGGTCTTTAGAGAGTTTAGAGTACTGCAGAAGCTCTTTAGGGCCACTAAGACCCTCTATGAAAGACCAGAGGGCCCCTTGGACATTGAAAAGAGCCCTGTGCATGTCAGAAAGGCCCCTGGCCAAACCTGAATGGCCCCTGAACGGATCCGAGAGCCCGCTGAACACGTCTAATGGGCCCCTAGCCAGCACAGAGGGGCCCCTGGGCAGGTCGAGAGGCCCCTGAGCATGTCGGCAGGGCGACAAAGCAGCCAGCACAGTCCCTTGCCAGGCCATAAGGGCTTCTGAGCAGGTTGGAGGGCCCTTGGACAGACCCCAGAGGGCCCCTGGGAAGTTCAAAGGGCCCCTGTGAAGGTCAGAGGGGCCCCTGACCAGACCGAAAGGGCCCCCTAGGTAGATCAGGACGGCCCCTGAACATGCCGAATGGGCCCCTAGTCAGCACGGATGGGCCCCAGGGCAGATCGGAGGGCACACGGAGCATGCCGCAAGGCGACAAAGCAGCCAGCACAGTCTCTTGCCAGGTCGGAAGGGCCCCTTAGAAGGCTGGAGGGCTCCTGGACAGACCAGAGGGGCCCTGGAAAGTTCAAAATTCAGCTGTGCAGATCGGAGGGGCCCCTGACCAGACCGAAAGGGTCCCTGGGTGGGTAAGAAGTGCCCCGGAACATGCCGAATTGCCCCCTAGCCAGCACGGAGGGGCCCCAGGGCAGGTAGGTGGGCCCCATGAGCATGCTGGCAGGGCGACAAAGCAGCCAGCGCAGTCCGACCAGACGAGTCGCTGGGCAGATCGGAGGGGCTCCTGGACAAGTCAGAGGGCTCCTGTCTAGACCGAAACTGTCCTTGGGTCGGTCGGAAGGGCCCTTGAACATGCCGGATGAGTTCCTAGCCATACTGGAGAGGCCCCTGGGCAGGTCGGAGGGGCCCCTGAGCATGTCGGCAGGGTGACAAAGCAGCCAGTTCAGTCCCTGGCCAGATCGGAAGGACCTCTGAACAGGCCGAATGGCCCCTTGACACACAAGAGGGGCTTCTTGGAAGGGCAGAGGGGTTCCTGGTCAGACCGGAAGGGCCCAAAGCACGTTGAGATCCCAGATGAAGATTAAATACAAAGAGGGCTTACTCTACAATACAAAATAAAATCGGATCTTTCGGGTATATTGTAACACCCTTCGTCAGCGATTGAGAGGCATTCGGCAACAGGCCATTGCTCGTCTTTAAGATGAGCAATGTCGTGTTATCGAATGCCTCTTAATCGCTAACGAAGGGTGTTACAATATACCCGCAAGCTCCGATTTTATTTTGTATTGTAGAGGAAGCCCTCTTTGTATTTAATATATATCACCCACTCCACATCATGTCTTTTCGCGGATCCCATATGAGTCCCTGAACAGGTCAGAAGGGCGTTAAAAAGGTCGAAGGGGCCCCTAGACGATCTGAAGGAACCCTGGGCCTTTCAACAGTAAGAATTCAGTTGTCCAGGGAATAAAACTTTTTTGTTTTGCTGTGCTCCTCGGTGCAATTTAACTACAAATTCAATTATATGCGGGTTGGAAAAAACGGGCCGTTTCTCGGCGCATTTATGTGTTATGTTGCTATTTTCCTATATATTTGGGCAAAATAGTTCACTTTAGCATTTTCTTAACGCACTTTTAAACGCACAATAACATTTTTAGAGGGTTGCACCATAAACAATGTGACGCATTGATGAGAATGTATATCTAGGGCATAAGACTCAACATTTTCGCACCGCTCCGCGGCGCAATTTTGTAGTGGTCTTGAGCTTTAAAAAATATTCCAAGTTGGTATAGCTGATTCCAAATTGGTGTCGCTGGTTCCAAAGTTGATATGTCAGTTTCCTAACTCCAGGTCCTAAAAGTTGGTATGGCCCATGCCATTCCTGTCATACTGCATTTTCCATCCTTGTAACGTGCCTTTTCATCCGTTTTGTTTGGACCCTTCAACGTTTGGGAAGGGGCCCCTTCAGCGCTCGGGAAGGGGCCCTTTCGAGGCGCCGCATCCCCTGGACGAAATCCTGGCTACGTGCCTGATCAAGGGTATGGTTAGTGGTTATGTGTACCCCATACTCCCTTTTTACGACAAGAATGACTCGTTACCACCCCACCTATGTGCGCAAGCCGCAGTCCTTGGTTCCAAGCTATGCGGTACAGCATAACTTCAGGCGTGTACTACTAGTGCCATCTAGGGACAGACATATAAGTCGACATGTGCGCTGTTGCATTTGGTCTAAGCCACAGTGTAGGTTGTTGAGAGTGGTTTGATATGTATAATTAACAAGTCGTCCATTTAAAATACACCTATACTAAGGGTAAGGAGTACATTACTAGTAACACCAATGGTGCAAAACGCTGGCAAGTACACATCTAATCCTCTTTTCTATAAGGATACCAATACAACGTGCATTTACCTGAGGCGTTTCTCGAAAGTTCAACTCAACATCAAACTCATAAAATATGTATAAAAGTTTGTATTTGAACATTTTCACAGCTCACTGGCACATTAATCACATTGATAAATTGAATGGCTACAAAACCGTGTGCTTGTTCCCTGAGGGTCCGTTCATCTCGTTACTACGTGGTCAACTCTCTGCCAATGCTACATGCCCAATATTTGTTTGCTCGAAATTTCACAGTCATGAATGGTTTATGATAGACAATACAACACTCGTTGGAGACCTATAACTCTGCTTGCTCTACTTGCATCGGTTCCAGAGCCATCATACATTCAGCAGACCGACGTCTGCACACTTAGGTCACAGATGTCTGCACCTAACCATACTTACTTTAGAAATACCATCAACGTATGTTAGTTAATTAAAGTAGAAGATCAATATTTAATAGCTGGAGCGCGGCAACACTGAAACGCAACCTGGTACAGCCTAAACTTCTCTGAATTTTAACTTCAAGTCCTCTGGAACATATATGGAAACATTATTTACGGATCGATTCCGAAGTTTATGCGCACCCCATGCAAGTGCATACAACGCCAAAAGTCCTATCATTGGAATCAGCCACACCAGATCACCGTGTTCCTGATACTAGTCTTACGCCGAACGAATCTTCCCGCCTGAAGGCGGGGGAGGATTCGTAAAAGTATTCGTAAAAGTACGCAAGTATTGGTGTGACGCTTATCCCACGCTGCCGGACGCAATACGCATACTCACACAGCGGTACAATGCGTGAGTCAAACTACAGAGCTTTTTGTCCCCGAAAGCCGAGTTCCCGTCTGGTGCGACGTCCGACCAGAATAACCACCGACCAGAAGAGCATGATGTGAGAGATCAGCAGCAATACACTTTACGTTACCATCACCTCAGCTGCAGTGGACACATCATTACATCAGTCGCAGTGCGTCAGTATGACGTCAACAGTAGTTGGACGTCACCGTGACGTCATCTGTAGTAAGCTAAGCACCAGTGACTTCAGCTAAGACATTTCTGCAGCTGACGCACGACACCCTGGTCGAGCGCGCACAGGTCGAAGTCGTAGAACAGCGTCGTGTCCTGCACCTGCCCCGTCTCCCAGAGAAGGGCCAGCACTCGCGCCATCTCAGCGCTATCCCGAGAGGTCATGATTCTCTTCTGCAGCTGCAACAGCTCTGACAGGTACTCCGAGGTGAAGATGCTCAGGTCACGGGTCACTGGGGTCACTTGCCCCCCAGCTGAGCTCAGGTCACCGCCGGCGCCGTCCGCGGTGGTGCGATCCTCACAGGCATGAGTGGACAGGGGGTCATGCGAGCTACTGCCGCTCGTCGGTTGTTCACGTGAAGCTCGACTCCCGCTCGTCTGTTCTGAGGGAGCCCGACGCTCGCCCGTCTGCCCCGGGTGGTGGCGGATTACATCCGTGCGTCTGTGGTTACCCCTGTGGAGACTGGAGGGCGGCGCGGGACAGGCTGGGAGCGAATCGACACACTCGTCAGCGCGGCACTCGTCCGGGCATCGACCGCCACAGGAGCGCTCCTGTCCAAATCGATCGGCGTGGGCGGCCAGAGCGCACTGCTTCCGCTCTGCCGTCGAACGTTTCTTAGCTCGGCCGCGGCCGGGAGGCGGGGCGGCGGTCGGGGTCGGAGTCGACCTTCCCGGTACCTCACCGCTCGATCGGACCGCAGGACGACCCGGTCGGGACGCGCTGCTCCGCTCACGGTCGATTCGCCGCGCGTCTGTGTGTGTTGGGTCGAATCGATCACGGTCTGTCTCGTGGATGCGAGGCCGACTGCTGGCAGTCGGGCGCCTCGTACGAGTCAGACATGTGACTGTGACGCCAGCCGAGTCGGAGTCGGAATCAGAGTCGGAGTCTGAGAGCCGATCGGTGTTCGATGTCAGGCGCGGTCGGTCGGCGGCAGGTCGGCTCTGGTCCGAGAAGCACAGAGCCGGTGGCTGCGGAGACCGCGGCCGGAGAGACGAGTCCCGCGGAGAGCGCGGGGGCTGGTGGGGAGAGGGAGATGGGGGACAGGGGGGAGGCGGGAGTGACGCGGGAGACAGGGGGAGCGCTGGAGACGGGGGAGAAGAATCAGACAGAGGAGACATCGGCGACAGAGGCTCGAGGAACTGTGACAGCAGTGGCATCCCTGTGGCCCAATGATGGCTGAGCGGTGCGATTGCGCTGCTGTGGGACACTGGCGGTGTCGCCTCCCCCAGACACGTGGTGGTGGTTACCGCCGGGGAGCCCCCCGAGTAGAACCGACTGGGAGGTGTGGGAAGAAGCGCAGGTCGCCGTTTGGGTCTCTCACCTGCGAGCGGCGAGGTGTGAGGTCGGAGCCGATCGCCATGGCTGTGTGTTGAATGTGACATTATGTGTGTGAACGGTAACGTGCTCATTCGCCGGTGGAAAATCGTGTCTTCTCGACGTTTGTGATCAAAGCTTTGGCTAACGAAGTATGGACTCCTTTGAGACACATGCGAGCCGTTGCCCACGCTCCAATCACTCGTCGTTTTGAGTTGTTTTGGTTCTGGGAAGCTCTCTGATGCTGTGGTGGTCTGGCAGCTGAGTGATGGATCCGGTGAGTTCCAGGACAGCTCGGAGCGCGGCGGCTTCTTCGATACACGCTCTTCAGGGAAAGAAGGATTGCATCGCTTGGCAGGTTGCCTTGGAGAGGATCTGTCAATCTCTGAATGAGATGTATTCAAGTTAATTTTTGGCCCTTCACTGCGTTCTGTCCGTTTCGCATGTAGGTAGTTTATGTTTTCGTCATCTCGCTGCAATGGCATTGTATACGGTGGGGTTGGAATTTTATCAGCGCTGCCTGAAATGTGCACTTCTCGTCTGTAGTTCTGTAACCTTCTTCTACTGTTTTCAACAGTATCACTGATCGAATTTCTCGAGCGGTTTTCTGCCAAGCTAGTCTGTTCTTTTCTCAAGCACAGACTGTTTGCATCGTCATATGATCCCTCCACTGTCTTTTCCACCCCATGGTGTGACTTTGTTTGAGCTGCGATCTTCATTTCTAAGGATTTTCCCCTCACTTTGGCTATCTCACGGCAAACCTCGCTGGAATAGTGACGTCTGTCAGACAGCTCTGCCGAGTACGATACACTTATGAGCCTGTCATCCCGTTTCTTTGATTTCCTCAATTTGGTCGAACCGTAGACCAGTTTCTGCTCTGAGACACTCTGCTTCAGTTCCACATGGGTGCTAGTGACGCCATCCCCGACCGGTGAATGTACCGGTCGCAATCCCCGTCCGACCTCTCCCTCCTTCAATGGCGCCACCTGGGACACTCTGACCTCTCCATCCCTCGGTGGCGCCACCTGGGACCCTCTGACCTCTCCATCCCTCGGTGGCGCCACCTGGGACCCTCTGAACTCTGCCTCCCTCGGTGGCGCCACCTGAGCCCCTCTGACCTCTCCATCCCTCGGTGGCGCCACCTGGCACCCTCTGAACTCTGCCTCCCTCGGTGGCGCCACCTGTAACCCTCTGCCGAAGGGACTAAGACGCTGTATGACTGGCCTCTTAAAAGGCCCGCTGGCAGTGGTGCCAGAATTGACGCGGGCGACGCGAGCCACCGGCGGCCGTGACCGCGACCCAGCCGGAGCCTGCAACAGGCCACAGATGCGTCAGGCACGGGGCAGAGCCTGCAATAGACCACAAGCATGCCAAGTACGGGACAGAGCAGGGGCAGCAGCAGGTCATACATGGGCACCGGGTACATCTGAGGTGATGTAGACAGGCCAGACACGGGAACAGAAAAGAGGCTGCAACAGACCACTGATATGTCAGGTACGAATCTGTAACAAATCACAGAGGCATGAAGCTGGAGACAGAGCCTGAAAATGGCCACATACATATCTAGCAGCTAGCAGAGTAGATCCTGCAACAGAATAGAGCAGGCCGGTCATAATACTGATTATATGTTCAACCAACCTTCGGTTACATAATAAGACATAACTGTCCGGCGTGAAAGAGTTGTCGGAACCTGCACGACGTACCAAGTGTCGTAAGAACCTGGACAACATACCTGAACTGTCGGAATCGGTAACACTGCACCGAACGCTGCGTAAGCCGGCAACCACGTACCGAGCCGAACGCTGCGTAAGCCGGCAACCACGTACCGAGCCGAACGCTGCGTAAGCCGGCAACCACGTACCGCGCCGAACGCTGCGTAAGCCGGCAACCACGTGCCGAGCCGAACGCTGCGTAAGCCGGCAACCACGTACCGAGTGTTGTCGAAGCAGTGCCGGAGGGGTGCCGGCGCCGGCGCTGGGTGACGGATCACGGCGGGCGTCACGGCGGGCGTCACTGTCGTCCGACGTCGCGGGTGAACAGAGTACGAGGCCCGCACCGGACGGGGTCGGTGGATCCCGGCCTGTCGTCTGTGGATCCAGCGGCAAACGGTGTCAGCTGTGTGAAATGGGCAGGTTAAATGTGGCGTGGTGCCGGTGGCAATGGATGGCAACGTTTGTACGAGACTGGCTGGAACTGGAGGATACTAACTGGAGACTAACTGGACTGGAACTGGAAGATAGGACTTTTATGCTTTCTTAAAAATGCTCGTCAGTGTCATATTTTCTAATAACTCGACGTTGTTAAGCCGATGAGATATACCTATATTAGATCAGGAGATATATAATACCATTAGCAGATTTCTCTTGTAAACGGGTGAAAACAAATAATTGGTAGGGGAAGTCCCGTCTACAAACAAACAGGCGCGCGAATTGGTTGATCAGCAAAAATGATCGCTCGAAATAATTCAGCGGGCATCTAATGCACCCATTTTACTTATGATAAATACATACATTTATCAAAATATTGACGGTTTTAATTGGACACAACTAAATTTGAACAAGCCTTCAACGGTTTCAGGTTCTCGCCCACCTCTTTTCTTCCGTCCTGTTTTCTCGCCCACCTCTTTTCTTCCCTCCTGTTTTCCTTCACACTTTCGCCCACTGCCCTCCAAATGTTTTGCATTGCGAGGACTCAACCCACGGTCGAGCATTTCCCCTTGAAAGTTTGGCAATATTTAGTGGCGGATCCAGGGGGGTCACGGGGGTCATGACCCCCTCCCCTTGGGCCGTGAAGGGGCACCACCGCGCCGGGGCACCAGGGGCACCACCAAAAATAAAGCAACGAATTTCAACACAAATCCAGAAGAAAAAAAATCCCAAAAATCCCCCAAAATCCCCCAAATTCCAAAACATCCAAAACAAAACAAAATACGCGGCGCAAATTATTTAGTGTTCTTTGAACCAGCGGCACCACCGCGCCTTGCCAGGGGCACCACCGCGCCGGTGTACTAGGGGCACCACCGCGCCGGTGTACCAGGGGCACCACCGCGCCGGGGTACCAGTGCCACGACCGTGCCGGTGTACCAGGGGTACCACCGTGCTGGTAGGCGGCACTGTGGGGAGAGGGGAGGCACCGGGGCACCGTGCCTCCTTGAATCCAGGAGGGGAAACAACGGCATGGTGCCGCCATGAAATCACAAGCATTGGTCGCTGGGATTATTTTCGCGAAATGATGCTAAATTAGAATTGCTAAATTAAGCAAAACATGTCCCTTCATGCCTCCGTCCCTTGGGCTATGAAGAGGCATCAACGTGCCTTTATACCAGAGGCAACAACGTATCGGACTCGAGGGGGCCTGAGGACCCTCGGGAGTCGGGGTCCGCTTCCATAGGCGGTGGAACAGGGGGCACCGGACACCGTTCCCCCTTGAATCCAGGAGGATGGGGAGGCGGGGCACCAATGCCCTGGTGCCCCCATAAAATTGCCGAAAACCTACCTATTGTATGCCAAATGGTGCACAATAAAGAGACTAAAAACGCTACGCTTCGTGCCGCATATTACATACGTGCGCCCTGATAAATCCTCGATGTCACGATGTTTGTTGACTATCGTTTTTTGTTGTTGTCGCGAACGAACCCATAGGTCCCGCCATTTGGGCTATTTATAATGTGGTTCATGGCTGGAAATCCATGAAACGTCCATGAAATCCATGAAAAATCCATGGTAAGCAGCTGCACCCAAGCTGTTGGAATTTTGTGATAAAAAGTCGAAAAATATCACATTTGTGTGCCACTGCGGCGAAATTCCTTCTATCTTTGCGGTAGAAGAATCTCATTGAGTGGCTGCATTGGTGCCCTTGGGCTGATACATGTAGATTATAGAACCTTTCGAATGCTTTAGGGCCTAGTTATCCAGACCAAAACAAAATAAAGCAAAAAATTCGGCAATCATTCAGTGTTCTTTTCCAGTACAAAAGGGTCTAATATAGACTGTGACATGGGGGCCATGGCCCCACCTTTGGCCTTAAATTGGGGGGGGCAACATGTCCTTTGACCCCACCTTTTGCTGCAGACCTTTTTCCTCGTTTTGACCCTGCATCCTGGTATCATCATGCATCCTGCATCCACGGCATTGGTAAGATTGGACCCTGGTTCCAATAGCAAAAGTTAGTTCTCCAGCCCGCTCAAAACCTCAAATTATAATATATATAATAGTTGTATGGGTGTCTATTTTGCGTAAATACCATTGGTAGTTAAGTTTAAGTGTAGCTTTAGTGACAAATTTTATTCAAACCCCTCTCTTCGCCAAATCCTGCCTATTTTGTTGTTAGTTTAAGAACATTGTTGAAGTCCGCACGAGACACAAAGCAATATGATACAC
The DNA here is from genome assembly GCA_036785665.1 of Chirona hameri. Taxonomy (NCBI): domain Eukaryota; kingdom Metazoa; phylum Arthropoda; class Thecostraca; order Balanomorpha; family Balanidae; genus Chirona; species Chirona hameri. The sequence goes on along the minus strand of JAXIVJ010001058.1, from coordinate 3,809 downwards.
TGCTATCGCATGCATAAGATTTACTGCTTGTAAAAAAGGCTACCACCTTCAAGAGATGTGCTATTCTACCCTCTGGTCACGAACCTCGACTAACCCCTTGGTCACTTCATCAGCCGTCTGGGGCCGCCCTTGACTGTACAAATTATATATTTTAGCACTATGCACGGCACTTTAAATGATGGAAAGGGTACGACTGATATTGCAAATACCTATATAGCCAACATTTTGTCCAAAAAAAAAGCTGAAATAGGGGCACCCTCAAAATATAGTGAACCAAATCCGTTGAGTTTTCAGATTTGGGTATAAGTAGGGGCACCACTGCAATTGATGACCCCCCCCCCCCCCTGAAGATTTTCTGGATCCGCCCCTGGCAATATTATGGTTCAAAGCAAACTTCACGTTGCAAGGCTGCGTGATCAAAAAAGAACTGTGGCCACGAATCTCTATTGAAGTTCACCTTATGACTGAACATGATTGAGCTTAGAACAAAAAAGAAAATCACCTATCATAAAGTTAAGACCATAAAGTTAAAGTTAAAGTTCCCGCGCCCCGCTGGGGGTGGGGGCAGAACCTGCCCCACCCCTCTCGGATTTTCTCAATAACACGAAAATTGTGATAGATATCGACGTGAAACTTTCAGTACCTTGTACCTTATGCTGCATCAATTATACGTCTTTGGACCAAATTTCAATGAACTCGGCAGTGACGGCGGAAGTGGGGGGCTGGGGGCAGGTTGCCCCATCGAAAGAGGTGGGGGGGGGGCAAACATGTCTTTTTGCCCCCCCCCCCCACACACACACAAATGTTCACGCCAATAACATTTTTAGAGATCCACACCATACACAATACGACGCATTAATGAGACACAATATACACAATAGGACGCATTAATGAGAATGCCTATCCGGTCCGGTACCACTTATTTCAGAGTTTCAGGTGTTCAGCCTAACAAATATTCGAAGAGGATATAGCTGATTCTAAATTGGTGTCGCTGGTTCCAAAGTTGGTATGGCCCATGTCATACCTGTCATACTGCATTCTCCATCCTAGTAACGCGCCTTTTCATCCGTTTTGTGTGGCCCTTTCAACGCTTGGGAAGGGGGCACTTTCAACGCTCGGGAAGGGGCCCTTTCGAGGCGCCGACCCCCCCCCCCCCCCCCCGACGAAATCCTGGCTACGTGCCTGTTTCAAGTTAAAGTTGATAAGCATTCCACGCTTATAACGGTCGGTACTCACAAGTAAAGACCGCGGCGGCTGAAGCGGGGCGGCTGACAAGCGGGGCGGCTGACAAGCATTGAAAAGCTGCATTGGTGCCCTTGGGCTGATACATATAGAAAATAGAACCTCTCGAATGTTTTAGGGCCTAGTTATCCAGACCAAAAAAAAAAAAAAAATTGGGCAGCTTAGCACAAAAGGGCTGAATACCCCAGCGGGGCTCGGGTTAAGAGTATAGTTAGATTTTCTGGGGAGTTTCTTTGTATGTACTTCTTTGCAATCTTGTTACGTTTATATTAGGCCAAGCTGTGTTGCACTTGTGAGGTCAAGTAACACAGACCTTTATGCACCGGAGCACATTCTTCGCTGTAGGGTGATAAGGACAAAATTGGCTGATAGGCTGTTTCGTAAGTCAGCTTAGCACAACAGCACAGCATAGTACGTATATACCATAGGGTTACGGTACGGGTAGATTTCTTGCGAAATATGTTTACGCCAAACTTCTTACCACATTCTGAGTGGGATCATTGATGAAATTGTTACTATATAGGTAAGCCATGATACAATGATAACCATGATATCTAGATATGATAGATGCACTCCAATTTAAACATCAGCCAGCGTCCTGAAACACACCGGCCTTGCTGTGTTGCTTGTTGTTTACCTTTTATAACAATTTGAAATTAAGTAAACAGGGAGGATCAATAACATGGCAGTGATGTTCATTTTATATATATATATATATATATATATATATATATATATATATCTAATCTATATCTATATCTATATCTATATCTATATCTATATCTATATCTATATCTATATCTATATCTATATCTATATCTATCTATATCTATATCTATCTATATCTATATCTATAGCTAATATCTATAGCTATAGCTATAGCTATAGCTATAGCTATAGCTATAGCTATAGCTATAGCTATAGCTATAGCTATAGCTATAGCTATAGCTATAGCTATAGCTATAGCTATAGCTATAGCTATAGCTATAGCTATAGCTATAGCTGTAGCTGTAGCTGTAGCTGTAGCTGTAGCTGTAGCTGTAGCTGTAGCTGTAGCTGTAGCTGTAGCTGTAGCTGTAGCTGTAGCTGTAGCTGTAGCTGTAGCTGTAGCTGTAGCTGTAGCTGTAGCTGTAGCTGTAGCTGTAGCTGTAGCTGTAGCTGTAGCTGTAGCTGTAGCTGTAGCTGTAGCTGTAGCTGTAGCTGTAGCTGTAGCTGTAGCTGTAGCTGTAGCTGTAGCTGTAGCTGTAGCTGTAGCTGTAGCTGTAGCTGTAGCTGTAGCTGTAGCTGTAGCTGTAGCTGTAGCTGTAGCTGTAGCTGTAGCTGTAGCTGTAGCTGTAGCTGTAGCTGTAGCTGTAGCTGTAGCTGTAGCTGTAGCTGTAGCTGTAGCTGTAGCTGTAGCTGTAGCTGTAGCTGTAGCTGTAGCTGTAGCTGTAGCTGTAGCTGTAGCTGTAGCTGTAGCTGTAGCTGTAGCTGTAGCTGTAGCTGTAGCTGTAGCTGTAGCTGTAGCTGTAGCTGTAGCTGTAGCTGTAGCTGTAGCTGTAGCTGTAGCTGTAGCTGTAGCTGTAGCTGTAGCTGTAGCTGTAGCTGTAGCTGTAGCTGTAGCTGTAGCTGTAGCTGTAGCTGTAGCTGTAGCTGTAGCTGTAGCTGTAGCTGTAGCTGTAGCTGTAGCTGTAGCTGTAGCTGTAGCTGTAGCTGTAGCTGTAGCTGTAGCTGTAGCTGTAGCTGTAGCTGTAGCTGTAGCTGTAGCTGTAGCTGTAGCTGTAGCTGTAGCTGTAGCTGTAGCTGTAGCTGTAGCTGTAGCTGTAGCTGTAGCTGTAGCTGTAGCTGTAGCTGTAGCTGTAGCTGTAGCTGTAGCTGTAGCTGTAGCTGTAGCTGTAGCTGTAGCTGTAGCTGTAGCTGTAGCTGTAGCTGTAGCTGTAGCTGTAGCTGTAGCTGTAGCTGTAGCTGTAGCTGTAGCTGTAGCTGTAGCTGTAGCTGTAGCTGTAGCTGTATCTATATATTTATATATTTATATATTTATATATTTATATATTTATATATTTATATATTTATATATTTATATATTTATATATTTATATATTTATATATTTATATATTTATATATTTATATATTTATATATTTATATATTTATATATTTATATATTTATATATTTATATATTTATATATTTATATATTTATATATTTATATATTTATATATTTATATATTTATATATTTATATATTTATATATTTATATATTTATATATTTATATATTTATATATTTATATATTTATATATTTATATATTTATATATTTATATATTTATATATTTATATATTTATATATTTATATATTATATATTTATATATTTATATATTTATATATTTATATATTTATATATTTATATATTTATATATTTATATATTTATATATTTATATATTTATATATTTATATATTTATATATTTATATATTTATATATTTATATATTTATATATTTATATATTTATATATTTATATATTTATATATTTATATATTTATATATTTATATATTTATATATTATATATTATATATATATATATAT